>BMAO01012584.1:0-15896 GCA_019973975.1 Trichonephila clavata | reverse complement strand
TGGACCCCTGTAAGAGGACTATCGTTTGGCGCCGAACTGTCTGATGTGCAGTTTGCGTGCAAACCCCTTCTTAGTAGAAGTAGTCCAGAGCTTATCGTCCCCTTATACCACAGTCCTTATTTTCTATCGTTCCTTCTTCCACGGAGATTACGGAAGGCATACTGGAAAATCTCTTTCTTTGCTTTTCTTCTTCAGTTTTCTACTGTAATTTCTTTTTTGATTTTATTTTTCCGAAGTGATAAATATTTTCTTTCCCATCCCCTTTTGTTGCGATAGATGCGATTAATACCCGCTGTTGGCAAGGGTTACATTTGGGTATCGTTGGAATGTTTGAGGGAAAAAGACAAATGACGTGAGACTAAGAATAGATAACTGCTACCACCAAGCGCATTGAGGGAATGATAATAATAAGGTTTGTTATCAGAATGAGTGTCAGTGAGTTAGTGGAGTGAATGATGAAATGGTGTTAATGGCACGACGAATGACAAAAGACAGAAGAAATCCTTTTTAAAGCGTGAAATATTATTATGCATACATACAATAAAAAAAACATAATATTGAAATTTGCGGGTGAGCGTTATAAGCCGGTTATAAAAATGATAGCTTTTAACCACTTAAACCAGAGGTGGCCAACCGTTTTGGGAAGAGAGCCACTATTTGATAAAAAATAATTATGCATGTCACTTCCAACTTTTCCAAAAAACAAATATGGAAAGTAAAAAAATGTTACTTATAGGCTTATTATGGGAGTTCTACGCAAATTGTTTAATGCAAGTCTACGTATAGTAGGAATTTAAAAATAATATAGTAAATAAGACGAAAGTACAAACTTAGGTTTTATTGTTTTTTAACTTTTTACAAGTTCAGTCAATTTCGTTAGGTATAAAATAAAAATGAGTTAGATCATTTAATTCAAAATAATCATTAAACGCTCAGTACTTAATGCGGCTTTTGAATTACTACTTTTTTCTTACGAAGTCATTTATCTTAGGATTAGCTCTTTTGCAGATGCTAACAAAGGTTATTACAGGTGCATATCAGCTAGTTTTGAGTGATATTTATTTTATTTTATTCATATAGCAGAAAACATTTGTTCACAAAGATCATTTTATCCAAATTTTGAGGGGAGTGGGTTCTCTGAGACAATCCCACTTAAATAAAATTGTGGAAACTAATTATTTATTAAAATTTTTCTGTAAGTTTTCGCGTGTCACTGTTACAACTCCACCGTGCCACGGGTTGGTCACCCCTGCCTTAAGCGGTCAATTTTTTTATCCAAAATATTCAAAATAAAGTTAATTTTTTTTAGCATATAACTAAGCATAATGCTAAAAGAATGTGGAAATAGAAGAATTTTATTTTGATTTTCAATTTTAAAATTTTATTATTTTGTTTTTTTATTGCTTATTTTCATTATTTTTTATTTTACAGTTGTATGGAACACAAAAACCGCTGAATGTTTCCTTTTTATAAGTACACTCTGCATGTTATGTGAAGAGTTTGACTTAAGTTTGACTTAAGTTAATTTGTGCTTTGAATTGTTTGTAGATACCACATATAAAGGATGAATTAATGATGTTCATCCGCCAGAGATAACTGCCATGCCTACGTTACCATGTCTTAGCATTGCCCGTTAGGATCTAAACATAGGCCAAACAAGAGAACTTTATAGTCCTGGATACCTTTGGTAGCCATTTTTATCCACAATTTTAGACTTTTTTCGACCATCCATCGTTCTTAAGCACTTGAATTAAAACACCTGCGAGAAATTAGATTTCGGCATCTGTTCTACTGTTTGCTAAGCAAAAGAACTCTACGGTGAAGGGAAATATTTCGTGACCTGTTGTTTTTCCTTCCTTCCTCAGCGGCTCGACAGCCCAGAGTGGGTCTTGGTCTTCTCAAGAAGCCTTTTCCAGGCCAGCCTTCTTGTGTTCTCCAATTCTTAGTTCTCAAAACTAGAAGATCTTTATCTAGGTCATCAACCAATCTAAGATTAGGCCTGCTCTTTCTTCGTGTGTTAATTGTTTGAGCATTGAAGACTTTTTTAGTGGTGCGGTTTTCGTCCATTCTGAGAACATGACCTGCCTATTTAATTCGTTGAATTTTGATGAAGTTAACATGTCAGATTCTTTATATGATTGATAGAGCTCGAAGATACTTATCATGTTCTTATCTATTCGAGACATGGAAGAAGTTTCTTATGTATAAGTTAATACTGACCTTAAAAAGATATTTATAGACCTGTTGTTTTTATGTGAACGAATTCTGTCAAAAGATAAGAGCATTGTGCTTCTACAGTTTAGGTTCCTTCGTAAAAAAAAAGGATATGCGTTATATGGGGAATACATCTTAATTTTTTTTTAAAAAAAATACCGCTTGGAAGCATAGATGCAAGTTCTATGCCTGCGGGCGTAATACGGTGGAATATACAGTAACTAGAATTACTGGTTCGGCATTGGTTACAGCTATTTCTATAGAATCCTTGAAAAGAATACATAAAAGTTTCAATGGCAGATATGCTCAATATCTATGTTTTATGTATTTATCATCAACACAATACATAACAATGGATATTTCTTGTAAATAAGATGGTACGTTTTTTGACAATTTGGGATTTTATGAATGATAAAAGCAAATTTTATAAGACATTTATATAAATAAACAAGTAAAAGTTATTTTAATATACGTGATAAAAAACAGCTTTTCATTTTTGCGTATTTATTTCACTATCTAAAGAACGTAAAATATATTTGCTTCAGATTTAATTATTATGAAACAATTTACGATTAACTTAAAACCGATAGCTGTATATATATATAATGTAAGCTAAAATATTATTTATTATTAATGAACATATTTTTAAATAAATTCATATAATATCGCATTTGTCACTACGAAACTGGATGAAAAATAAAGTATTACATATAAGTTTTATAAAACGATATTTTAATATAAAAAATTCAAGAAATTCATATAAATTTGAATTAAACTTTCTGACTAAAAAAAAGTCTTGATTTTCATATCAACCCCTAGAAAAAAAAATTTAAGTGCTTAAGAATAACACGGGATGACGGTTCTTTTTTAACTTTTTTTCTTTTCAATTTTTTTCAAGCAATATTCCAGTACGCAATCCATCATCTTCATCGTCTATGTCTACATAGAAAGGGCTGTTTCTTAATTCTTCAAAATGAATAACGTGGTTATTCCTTATCAAAACATTTCTTTGACATCAATAAGAGAGATTGGAAATGTACACAATGAGACGGTGTTTACTTATATATACAGCTTTATCACCCACTTAATAGACTTTATTATAGGAAAAGAATTGCCTAATGGCTTGGATGGAAAACCTTCTTGAAAATGAGTTCATTTGTAATTCAATAGAGACTTTCACTAGTTTTTTAGTCCAGCGTTTCTCAAACTGTGGGGTGAGCCTTTCCCGGGGGGCGCGAGCATATTGAAAAGTCGAAAACAAAAGATTATTTTTAAACAACATTAATGTATTGAAAGTAATCGAACAAAATACAAAAATAAAATACACATTTACAATGATATACTACACAAATAAATGTATTGGCACTGCTCAATGTATTTTATTATTAATTTAACAATACTAAGTTAAGAATAAATTTAATAATTATCAGTGACCCTATGGGGGCCTGTCATATATAAAATTATATACAAAAAATAACACTTATCTTGATAGTTTGTACGGGTTATAATTAATTCTTTAATGCCGATTAAAAGTTTCGAGATTCGCTATCCCTCCGTTTCCAGTGCCTCCGTTTTCCACATAGGCGCGCGTATGTGATGCATTGGGGGGGGGAGGAATAAATAAGTAAATCCTCTGAAATAAGTAAATCCTTCGCAAACGCCGCCAATGTCATTTTATTGCATTCTAAAGACTTCGGAATAATTTTATTGATAGCAGTGCACAGAAAAGATCGCACTTCGGAAAGACTTATATATACGTATGGGGTAATCAACACTTATGCTGAGCGAGACGTTTATATACGCCAACGGCACTCAACAGGTTAAAGTCGTATTTGTAGCTTTAGTGTGTGACGGATCTATACGCGACCTCTTACTAATAATCCTCTTGGGTATTCTTTGGGGCCAGCAAAATTTACCAATCTTCTCCTAAGAAGGAAACGTGATATGCAAATTAAGTTTATTATATATATTTCTAGTTAGCGAGTTAAAAGGTTTAGTGAGTTAGAAGTGAAAATAATAGATAACAAAAAGTTAGAAGGTAAGAAATTTAGTTAACTAGAGGTGACAAGAAAGATATAAGGTGAAGATTACCATAAATGGTTAAAAAGTCCATGTGAAAGATTATAGTAAGGAAGAGATATAGATATTTTGAATTGATTAGAAGACTGCCTAGGTTCAGGTACTGTCACCTTCATATTACGTTGATATTTAAAGTATTAATGTCGTTCTACTGTTCAAAGGAATATTAGGAAAGAACCATTATTATAAAGTGGCTATTAAATACATACTCCTCAATCGCGCGGCTCTCGTCCCTTCCCTCTGTTGTATGACTGGATCATCCTATTTATAGTGTTAAATTGATTTTTGTTTGAGTCGATTAAAGTGATTTATAAAATAATTGGAAATTATATCATGTCGAATCATCCTTCACTTCCTTACACACCTTTAACTGGGTCACAGGGTAGAAGAGAAGTAGGTTCGTTTCAAGTGTCAAAGTGTATTATTGAATTAAATACATTGTTATTGTATGGGGAGGTGCAATTAAAATTTTGATTGAATATTGGGTCGCAAATATTAAAACTTTGAGAAGCACTGTGTTAGAGGCGCGTACCCAATGCTGCCCATACCATCACATGAGGGGTACAGGGCTCATATAACATCAAAATACAAGCAGGATATATACGTTCTCCTCGGTCCCTTGTGTCCATCACAATGTTGCATATAGAAAGGGCATCCATCGTCTGAAAGGATTGCTGAACTGAACCTTGGGAAAAACCACTGTCACTGCCATGTCAAAGGAATCTGCAATAATGATTCACCAAACAGACAGTTCATGCTGCTCCAAACGTTGTTACACTGCCCGTGCGGATATTTGTCGTTCAGCAGGTAAACATACTTTTTGTCTCGAGTTCCGCGATGCTTTTTCACGATTCTGCAAGGCCAAACCTAACAATCGATCCTCTTTGGTATTAGTGGCGGAAGGCAGTTGAGATGCTTCACTGTTCATTGACTCGAGGTAGATGTAAGTAATTTTGATGCATTTTTAAAGTAGTGAAGTTTAAAGTGTGTAACAGGGGATTCGAAACTTCTATCCATCACACATTCCTTAGGAATTTCTCAATATTATAAAAAGAAAATGGGAAGGTTGGTAAAAATGGTAAAGCCCCTCTCTTTCTCTTTTAAAAAAAGTGCTCAGTCTGCAGTATTTTTAAATACCTGCAGCACTCTCTCATCTCTGTTTTTTTTTTTCTAAAATTTAAGATCCCGATTTTAATTCTTAGCATTCAACGCATTTTTGTCAATATAAAATAGAGTTTATTAAAAATTATATATATTCTATTCAATTTGTATACACTCAAGAGCCAAAACATTATGACCACCTGTCAATAACGAATTGGCCCACCTTTGGCGCGCAACACAGCTTCAACCCGCCTTGGCATGGATGCCACAAGTCCTTGGTAGATGGCCGGAGACAGATTGTACCAGATGTTTAAGCAAAGGTCACGCAAATCTGAGATATTGCGAATTGGGGGTCTTTGAACCCTGAGCTGCCGTCCCATGACATCCCAAATGTGTTCTATCAGATTGAGATCCGGTGAGTTAGGCGGCCAGGACCTTAACTGGAATTCAGCATCATGTTCCTGGAACCACTCCAACACAATTTCAGCCTTGTGAAACGGGGTGTTGTCCTGTTGGAACATTCCATTTCCAGCTGGAAAAACAGAGGCTATGTTAGGGTGCAACTGGTCCGTAATGATGTTCAGATACCCTGTAGCATTCATGGTCTGCTCTACCACAACCACGGGTCCCAGTAACGCTCAAGAGAACGTCCCCCAAAGTATAATACCGCCACCATCGGCCTGTGTAGTACATAGAGGGAGCAACTGTTCGCCTGGAAGACGGCGTATCCTGACACGGCCATCGGCGTGATGAATGACAAACCGTGATTCATCTGACCAGACAACTCTCTCCCACTGATCCATGGACCAGTCGCGATGTTCCCGGGTCCAGCTCAGGCGCAGTTGGCGATGACGCTTGGTCAGCAAAGGCAAACAAGTGGGACGTTTGCTGCGTAGCCCCATATCCAACAATGTCCGCTGAACAGTGTGCTCCGATACTATTCTATTTTGCCCTGCATTGTATTGGGCTGTCAGCTGAGCCACTGTCTGGCTCCGGTTTTGCTTCACCATGCGAGACAGTCTCCGACGACCTTTTTCTTGGATAGCGTGTGGACGTCCAACACCAAGTCGTCTACAGCTGGTTTAACCGTCATTCATCCACTTTGCATAAGTATTAACAACTGTAGATTGCGAACAACCCACGAGTCGTGCAGTTTCGGAAATATTTGTTCCGAGCATTCGAGCCATTACAATCTGCCCTCTATCAAAGTCGCTTAGATCCGCAGCCTTTCCCGTGACACACAGAAGTAAGCGAAAGAATGATTCTTCAGACTCTCCAGCAGCAGTTAAATACCACTGCCACCTGATCACGTGACTTCCACGTCATCCAGGCGAGTTCATTGCAAAATGTAGGGGTGGTCATAATGTTTTGGCTCTTGAGTGTATATGTTATCCAATGTTCTAACTAAGCAGAAGTTGAAAGATTGTATATTTATCACATGATATTATCAGCAAGAATGTCTTTGAAAAAATGCACACACACACACAGTCCTTTAGATACCTCTATCCCTACCTATCAAATAAATTGAAATAATCTTAAACTTATCTCCATATAATTATCTACTTTGCTTGTACGTGTTACATCTATTTATTGGTTTAGAAATTATTTAAGGATAGAAAAAATGTGAAAGGTCTTATTTATTTAGTTAGTTCCATACATCTTTTTAAAAGAGTGTTTAAACCATAGTATGCATACGGATGGTTCATATTAAGATTTTTAAAAAACATGTACTTAAAAATATCTTCAGGACTGGGAAAGAAAAATATATATTTTAATTCTATCCTCTCATTTTACTATTCAATTCTTGCTAGAGATGTAACCATGAAATTAATATAATATATTTTCAAGATTGCAAACTGTAGTATATATTTGAATGACATGATGACTTTTTTAAATGAATAAAAAATTAACATGATGTCTACAAACTATATTTTGTTTTTAAATTTAGAGCATATTTTTAAAATATGCATACAAATGTTTTGAAGATTGAAGCAAAAAAAAATTTAATATTTCAAATTTCTTCGAATTATAATCAATGATATTTACTTTTCCGTAAATATCATTGTTTATTTCAGAGAGGAGAGAGAACTGGAAACACTTATAACTAACATGTTTCTTAAATTTAAAACGCTTAGAGGATAACAGTTCTTATAATATTCATGCAAAGTAGGTATGGTTCAGAAATAAAATACATTTTTTTCAGTTAATACATGAACGCAATACTTGGAACTTATTTGTTCATAGTTTTTCCCGCTCTATTTTGCCCAAAAGGGTCCAAAATTTTCGGGAAAACGTGGGATACAAATTTAAAATACACTACTTTAAAAAAAAACTGTATTACATCAAGTGTTATCCACTACAAGTTTTTAAAAATGCATTTTAACTTGAGTGTGTTGATGAATAAAAAGTGTTATATTGATGATTGAAAATTTGAACAAGCTATATATATGTAGGGAGAATGTGGGCTAATAGTAGGAATTAAAAAATGCCACTTGCTGCGAATATTACAGCGAAAACGTGATTTTGTCAGCAGCACACGAATAAGGAAACCATAGTTCAACTTTTTATTTACCCAACAAAGATTTATATTATATTTTCAATGTGCGTGGTTTTTGTTCTAAAATTATTATTCGGTCCCCACTGCGTTCGCGTGCTGCCCATAACTAAACTTGGTTGGGTCCAAGTTAAGATTTAAAGAGGCGAGGTAATGATCAATTTCCTTTCTCTTTTATTTCGACTTGTGTTTCCTCTTTTACTTCGAAAATAAAAACAAATTGTTTGCCGGAAGCCAGATTTTTTCCCTTTCCACCCCTTATTTTTCCATCTTTATTTCTTTTATACGGCTCCCAGCCGGAAAAGTTAGATGGCGAGACGAATTTTTAACACTCAACTAAGTTCTCTGGAGCATCGTTTTCAAAAAAAAGAAAATTAGGAGTAATGTTTTATTCTCTATCTCAACCCCTTCTCACTCCCCCTACTTTGGGGCTTTTCAACCCTTTTTCTACCCCTTCCCCTTTTCATCGTTTTGACGTATAGTCCGTATAATTCTTTTCTATCATATGTAAGAGAAAAGGTAAGAGGGAAAATTACAGTTCTGGAATTTCCCGCTCTTCCAGGCTTGTGGAATCGAGTATTAATCAGTTGGAACATTTTTAAAGGGTTAGGAGGGACGTGTTGGGGGATATTTATCGTTTGGAGTCTTCTGTTTTTATGTTGCGATTTTTGGGTCTTTCGCTAATGGTCGAGTTACTTTACAGCCGACAATAAATAATAGGACTTGGGAATCAAAAAATTGGTTAAGTATGGTGAAAATGAGGGGGAAAAATGCTGTTAATGATGAAATTGAATCAATACAACAGAGCGAACAAAGTAGTACTCTACTTTTTGTATTTAAATGAAATTCATCTTAACGCTGATGTTTTACAAAATATCTTTTGATGTAATTTCTTAATGTGGTACGTCTTAATATATCCTAAGCACCTGGTTTAGGTATTAGTATAAAAGCTTATAATAAAATACTGGATAGTAGGATTTCTTGGAGAATAAGGAACCAAAATGAGCAAAAATTACTTTTAAGAGGAATTACAACAGAAAATTTTTTTTATATATACAGTTGACTCTCGATAACTCGAAGTTGAATCGACCAAAGAATAACTTCGAATTTTTAAGAGTGTAGGAAAAAACTCCCAAAATACATAAAGATAAAAAATTTTCTACCGCATTTAAATTTGAAACTATATAATAAAACAACAATTGTACATATGTATAAAATTATTTTTAAATATTTTTATACATAAAAAGTAATATTATATATGTATAAATATTATACAGAAGTTAAACGTCCTGTATAAAAAGAATACATTTATGTACTAAAAACAACTATTAAAGGAATACATACTGTATATAATGAATTTTTCATCGTAAAATATGTCATCTTCTTTTTGTTTTATGGCATTCAATCTAACTTTGTCATAAGACTTTTCTAGAATAAATAAAGCTTGAAAAACGTCCGCATCAGCATGATTTTGAAGGGAAAAGTTGTGTAGTTTGTTTACTGACACTTAAGCTTCTGTCAGAGTTTCATCGAAGTCAACTTCGATGGCAATCAAAGAGGCTACGTTACAGGGAAGACAAGCAGAGACAACACAACACAAAGCTTATAAGCTTCAACCTGTTTGCTACAGGACTCTACATGATAGTGAGTGTTTTGATTATTGAGAGGTTTACCAGATCATTTCGAATTATCGCGTGTTGTATTCATTCCAGTCACAGATTTTACTTCGAAATGTTGAGTTTATCAAAACGTATTGTTAAGTTCAAAATATCAAGAGTTTTTCTAGAGGCTGAGCCTATACTTCGAATTAGCGAGTGGTTCGTATTATCGAAAGTTCAAAATAGCAAGAGTCGACTGTATATTTATATATATAAAACTTTCAAAAGTTATGCACACAGCAAATGTTTATTTCAGGAAACCAATATGAATTTGAGAGAATGCGATTCACTGCAGAGATAGAGGAGAGTTTAAAGTACATTGTGTAACAGCTAACTGCGTTTTCATGTCGAGAAATATGCAAAAAAAAAGGCAGTCGTGTAAAAAGCTATCATTGTGACGGGTTAGGAGCTTATAGAAAGTGTGTAAGTCTTTCGTACAATTAGTTTTTAAGATAAACGGGTTAATTATTATCACAGGACGAATAGCAGGTAGTGAGCGATGGAACTCTGTTAGATGCCTTTGAAACTGGACAATCAATCACAAACACGGCTCTCTTCTTCAAACTTAATACTCTTTCATTTCACTATTATGGAAATAATTTAAAATAAGCCAAGCAATTATCTGAACACCTGTGGCTGGCCACTCTAGCCAAATAGAATCGAAAAGACAGTCATTGTTATTATGCTATCAAGGATTGAAGCGTCCATTGCGAAGATGATATCTGTGACTACTGTCTGCTGCAGAACATACATGAATTTGTTTGCCTGGTTACCAAAAAAGTTTGTGTTTTTCACCAATCTAGAGAACCACGACTAAACAAATGTCGGTAATATCTAATTGGACTGATTTGGCCTACGGTATTTTATGGAAGTGACCTAGAACTCAGAAGACAGGCGTGAAAGGGTCTTCAGAAAACAAGGCACATGCAATCGATCCAAGAAAATCGAATATCATGCATTCTGATGCGGAAGTTTCAGGATGAGAACAGGAGTTTCTTTGGTCCTGGTCTGTAATGTCTATAAACGGGATTGTGTGACGACTATTCAGTATCTGGATGAAGTTCTTAAGCACTATGTGACATTATACACTGCATCAGTTCATTTTTCTGTCATTTTAATGGATAAGGAATTGCCGGATATATATAAGGTTTGTAACAGCATTATGGTGTTGGTGATGTTTTCTCTGAAACTCATGACGCTCGATTTCCCCTTTACATAGCTCATTCTCTGATATCTGTGTGTCATGTGAGCATCTTTATGGACCAGGGGTACCTCTTCATGACAACAGTATTCTTAGTAGGCGATGTCGTTTACCAACAGGTTAACCGACGCTGTGTCTCATGGGCCAAATCATCAGTGAATGATCCTCGAAAAATTTGGGTGAAGTAAATGAAGTTTTGGCTTCCAAATTCCCCTGCTGGAATTTCAATTGAACATTTGTGTTTCCCCCTGGAAAATAGAATTCGTGTCTACCACATTTGCAGTGCACGAGGATATCAGGACCAGTTGCTAAGTGATTGGTACGAAACCAGATACCTCAGACTAACTATCAGCCCCTTTGCTAGTCAAAGCCTTACCTTGTGCTTACGTTATGAGGGCTTACATCACATATTAAGAAGTCACCCTAATATGAACTCTTAAGTATACAGGGTAACCCAGGATTATTTGGGACACACGTTATGGGGAGGTAGGGACATCATAAGGATTCAGGTTTGCATAGCAACCTATAGTTGAAAACGTCTTCATTTAGCGCTAGGAGGTGTTCTCAAAAGGATTGGAAGAAACAGACCTGTATTACCACAGTCATTTGAGCTGTCATGGCCCGCAGAGGAATATAGAACAGTTTTATGAACACAAAGCTAGCAGATATGCACTTAACTTACGGATTGCCAGAAGTAAATGCATGAGCAATACAAAGATAGACTGTATCGTGAAAGGTATATACAGGTTAATGCAGGTCTGCTTCCTCCAATGCACTTGTAAGCAACGCCACCTAGCGTCGAACGAAGACGTTTCCGATCATGGGTTGTTAAGCAAATCTGAATCCCTGTGATATCCCCTTTCTCCTCTTAAAGTTTGTCCAAATTATCCTGGAACACACTGTAAATAAGTTTGTAAAATTCTTCTGGTTCTCTTGCTGAAAAATTTTACAATTTCTAATTTTGTATCCTTAAATTTATTCAAATTCATAATCATACCTAAAATTCAGGAACCGAGAAATCTCAGTAACACACATAGTGAACTTCAAAGCTAGACCAGATTTTTATTATAATGACGATTACTGTTCCTTAAATTTAAATTGATTTTAAAGCCTGTGTATGGCAAATTATGGAAACTAATATGATAAGTTGTGGTACTGGCAAAAAACTGTCAGACTCATAGCAAAAGATCGAAAAAACTGACTTTGATTCAGACCAACCAATAAACATCATATTGTTCAACATTAATTTTTACCATTTTTAGCATCATTGCATTGAAATATTTTGAAGTTTATTGTAATTGTGAAAATTCAAAGTAGGCAACAAAACAGCTTTACATATTTTCTAATTATAACAAATAGGGCTTGGTTAATTTTACTTTCTCTCATCCTAGTTACAAATTCTCTCAAAATGTGCAATAATAAAAAAAAATCCATAATTAAATTAATAATTTAAGCAAAATTTAAATCAACAAAAACTTAGGAAACGCAAACTTAATATCAGTATATGAAACTTGTTGGAAAAATGTATTTGAGTACAAATGCTGAAACAACTGAAGTTAGAGAAGCTGGTTTAGTGTTTAAGTTTGGAATTTGAAGTTGGAAGTAAGGAAATCTAACTGAGGGAGGTCGATTTTTGTTTTTCGCAAAATAACAGAAAAACTTGATTAACATCATTGCTCTATTTTTGTATAATATTTAGAAATTCTTAGAGCCCAGAAAAAAAATAAAATGGTAAAGGATAAACAACAACATTAGTAAATACAAAAAGAGGGTTGTAATTTAAAAAAAGTTTTTGTTTTTACTTAACTGGTCAAAACGTTTTATAAAATAATAACATCACTTCAAATTAAAACACAGGCTATGGATGGCATGTTAAAAAACATGCAAAAAAAAGAGAAAATGTTATTTTTTTTTTTACTTTAAACGTACAGTATTAACCTTTTAACTGTCATGCCTGAGATTATCTCGGGCATGAAACTAGTGCTCCAAAATGTCACGCCCGAGTATTATATAGAGTAATTTACTATGGGGGTGTAGATCAATGTGATGAAGAAATATCCTTTCATTCAACAGTCTTAAAACGTGAGGGAAAAAAATATTATAAACAAACATTTTACGTTTACTAGACAAGGTACTCTGGAGCTCATTTTTGCTCTTTAAAAATGCAGTTGGGAAACGTATTACATTTTTAGAATTTCCAATCCAAGAAAAAGAGTTTACATAAATATGATGATACAGCTTTTGGACAAAAGATTTCTGGCAGACCACCTGTAGTAGACAACCTTGTCCGTCTTACTGACCGGCATTTTAATGTTCCATATGCCTCCTACTCTTGCGAAACGTGAACCTACTGCAAAGTTTGTTGCTCAAAAAAGGATAAAGAAGGAAACGCGATTTTGGTGCAATAATTGCGGAGTTCATCTGTACTTGGAAAAGCGTTTCTAGTAATATCACACAAAACGGAACTATTGAACTATGTACTCTAATAGGTATTCATGTTTATTTATTTTTATTTTTTAGAAAGTAATACTCCACTAGAAGCGAACTTTCCACAGCCACGCTATGGGGCAACCACTTCAAGGGAATATGTAGTTGCAAAAAACTTAACAATTTTTATGCAAGTAATTCAAAATATAAATTTGTAACTGATAAATTTTTTTCTTTACTCTAAGCAATTGATTTTTTCAATAAAAAAATTTCACAATTTATGTACCCAAATCATCAAAATATTAACAGTTAAAAGGTTGAGCATGCAAAAATGCTAAATACAAAAAAATCAAAATTTCACCAAGCATGAAAGAATGCCTTCAAAACAGGCATTTTATTCCACACGCTTCAATCCCATAGTGATTCCCTCAAGATGATTTAATGCTTCAAATTATAATAATAAAAAATAGATAAGATCCCAAATGCACACGCCAAAACTCATTTAGAACGTCAGCAACAAGCCCATCGCTCCATTTAAATTATCAGTTACCCATTCCGGTGTTAAATACTTGGCATTGTAAAGATGGAACGTAGCAGGCTCCACAGATGTCACGTGCCACGCACGTTCTCTGTGACAGTTCCTCTGTATTCGTGTGACTGATTACGCGTCGGCATGCCATCATTTGTCACACGAAGCAAACTGACTTTCTCGGCGACATCGATTACTGTCACTGACGACAAATTACCTATTCTTATGCAAACGAAGGTGGACTTTTCGGCCACGACAATTACCGTGGACGGGCCTTAATCCGTATCGGAATTGCAAATCTGTCGCGGCAAATTACTATGTGGCGAATTCTTTTATTCTTTTGTCGATCTCCAAAGATCGTTTTTTTTTTTTTTTTTTTTTTGTAGTAGGTGCTGATTTTTATTTGAGTAAGGAACTGGTGAAAGTGGCGAATGTCTATAATCTAAATGAAAAGAACCATATCGGTTTGTTTTTAATAAAATGATATTTGCCTAACTATTTTTGCCAAGATTTACCTTACTTAACCAATTGTTTTGAAGATATTTTAGAAAGGTATATGCCAAAAAGGAAGCCCAAATTATATCCCTTTTTTTTTTCAATTGAAGCGGAACAAAATTCAGAAGTTCTTGAGTCACTTTTGTAGATAAATAATGTTTCAACATTAATGTGTACTAGTATAACTATATACTAGTTTACGATAGAGTGCCTTAAGAATTTAGATAGATTGGCTGTTTCTTAACATCGCACTTTGAAGCGAGCTATTGGCGACGGAGGCCTCGCAAATTTGAAAATCGATCAAATGCCAAAAGTTGCACCCTGTGATGTTCCCACCACATAGTTGTGAATCGGCCTTTTTGTGGGTATGGTCACCACACGTGCATTGACACCTGTACCCTTAAAAATATTGGGTGGTCTTGTCTTGGACATCGCTCCGGCAACCTTTGACGCCAGGAGGAACCTCTCTTCGCCCACGAACCGGATATAACTCGAAGCTAAAGAAGTCGACCTCTGTCATTCACGAAGCCTAGAGAGGGCAGAGAGAGAGAGAGAGAACAGGGAGATAGTCTGAAAACCTTCCGTTGAACAGGCAAAAACTCTTCCCTCACAAATCAACAAAACTTGAACTCTAATAATATAATTACTAAATAAATAACCTCAATGTAAATAATAGTTGTGATGTAGTTAAACTTAACATTTAAATTAACCAATATCATGCTATCTTTATTTATTTCAACGTTACAGCCCCCACTCAACGAACTTCCACTTTAGGTCAACGAGATTATTTAGAATCTCATCAGATTAAAAGCGCATCGGCCCTGCAACATGGTGGGTTTTAGCACCATCAAGATTCGAAACCAGAACAATGTAAGTAAGTGTTTATTCACTACACTATAAAGCTGCACGAGAGCTAGTGGCGACGGACCTCGTAATTTCGAACCACGATTAAGTGACGATGACGACACCTGAGCTGCACCTCTCTACAAACTATCACATTATGCGATAAGAAGGACATTGAGCCACAACAGATCATACATGCATCAGCACCTCTATACGCCGCGGCGTATCTTCCATGGCGCTAGGGCTTGAACTCACGACACACCGGCCATAAGTTCATGACCTACCGCTCTCACACCAGAACAATTCTAGCAACGAGCTTGCAACAATGATGACTATACTCTTACAGCCGTTTTAAAATTTAGAGCTGTTAAATAAATAAATGCTGTTAAATGTATAAAAATTCATTTTTATGACGCAAAATGAATTTTTCTACTTCTATATATATTGATGCATAAGATATATATATATTATAAATCATGAAATATTCTTTACACAAGAAAAATATAACCTTTTCAGGGAGAAATGCGTATGAAATGGGTAAAATGTTTTACTTCCGGAATGTTACTAAATTCAAAATATATAAATACTGGAGTATTTTCGATCATAAATATGATTTTATCTTAGCACTCTTCTTGAAAACATCGCAATGTATGTTTGGTGCTATAAAATTATCTTGCAGATTTGAAGATTATAGATTTTTTTACAAGGAAGTTATGCAAATAAATTTGTTAGAAAGGGGATTTTCAAAGCACATTTTATCAAAACGTTCAGAAACAAAGTATAAGAATATGGAAA
>BMAO01012583.1:225193-324704 GCA_019973975.1 Trichonephila clavata | reverse complement strand
TTTTAAGGAGCGTATATACCGTGTAAAAAAGAGTTGGGGGTATATTTAAAATGTATAAGCTACAGACATTTTTCTCCTAAATAAAGGCCCCTTCATATGAGGAAGAAAATTTCTTGAAATTTAAGGAAAATATATGTGAAGGAATATAATTATTTGTTTCAAAATACTTTCCCTTTTTATAGACGCACTGGCAAATTTGTTGAAATTTTTGAAAAAAATCATTCATCATAAAACTTTGAATCTACTTAAGTAAAACAGCCGTTGACTTCTTAGAAACAGAAAACCCCACTTATTAGAAAAGTAAAAACAAAGAGATAAATCTAAGGCGTTTGCTTGCGTTTTTGATTGATATTTAGAATTCTGTATCCAATGTGAATTGAATCATCCATGAAAAAATATATGAAAGGAATACCAATGAATATTTCTTTATGAATTCGAGTTGTGTAAATATTAGTTTTGTTTTATTCATTTATTAGAAAATTTAAATCAGGAGGGCATTATTTATCGTGGCAGAACTTCAAAGGAATGAGGTTCTTTGTATAGAAACCTTTCGCGATAATTAAGGTACCAAAAAAACTCCTCCAAATAATTTCATTTAAAATATATGAATACGTATATGCGAGGGTCATCCAGGAAGTAAATTGCCCATATTAGAGTAAGATGACGTTGCAAAAGGTATGAAACGCGAAGGCACAAGCTGGGAAGATAGTAGATGTGTGGTTACCATACGAGGTGTAGCGAACATTGCTACTAAGTCCATTTCCTTCAGAAAACCATTGATGACGTCAAAGACGAACGCTGATAGTAACTGCCTAATTGTAAGGGGAGGGGGACAGCATTTCCCTGAAATCCATTTCCCCTCCGTTCCGAGAAAAACCCCTCAAGAAGGACATGTGGAGAGACTTGTTCTGAGAGGGTCCCAACTGAAGCGAGAGAAGGAGTTGATCTGTAGAATTAAGATGGTGTGTTTGATTTTGATGTAATTAAATTTGTATATATATAAATCTAGCCTGCCTGTGTTTTTTCGTTCCAATACGTCACAGAGGTGTGACACAAAATAAACGTGACTTGTCCAATAAATCACTGTACTTACAGAATCAGTTCTCCGTGATAGTATCATCTTCAAAATAATTCCTTTCAACATTCATACACTTCTGCATTCGGCGCTGCTATTGCTAATTACAGTTTTGGAACGAGGGTTTTGGAAGCCCCTTTAAGACTTTTTTCCGTTTTTGCCTGAACCTCTTCATCTTAGGTAAAATGGTTAGTTTCCTTTCAGCTAGATTTAACAGTAGGAAAAAAAAATGTCTCATGGGGCCAAATCAGGTGAATGCCCCATCACAGTAATGTATCGCTGGTCAGAAGCTGCTTGACAGATAGAGCCATGTGAGCGGATGCATTGTCCAGGTGCAACAGCCACTCATCACTCCTAAATTTCAGGCCTTTTATTCCTCATTTTTTCACGAAGACTTTTCAGTATTTCAATGTAGTAGTGTTGATTAACAGTCTGACCACTGATGTGATTGGAAACTCACTTTTATCACGAATTTTGACTATGTTTTGGTCATCAATCCCTGACCTTGGGCGCCCAGCAGGTTCATCACATCTTCCGCACTGACCCTCCCCTAAAAAACTCTTATACAATTCAAACATATGTGCGCTAGACAAGGTTTCGTCTCTATAAGCCTCGGTTAACATTTGAAATGCTTTCGTGGCTGATTTATTAAGTTTTACAAGAAACTTGATGTTGATTCTCTCTCTCTCGACATTTTTCCGACAGAAGGTATTTGCACGTGTTCACTCAATGACGCAGTACTACCAACTGGCGTGATCGATTAAGACAAACCTGGCCACATGGATACAGGAGGCGTGTGGGATGACGTCAGTAAAGTAATTTTTGCCAACTCCACTCTTTTTTCAAGCTACGCACTCAGTCTCATTTTTTGTGTGTGTCACATCTTGTATATATCAGTGATTCTCAACCTTTTTTTGTTGTGGTACACTTTTAATAATTTCAAAATTTGGCGCAGTTAACAATAAAATAAGTTTAATTTTAATAAAATTGAGTTAATTTTTATTTACCTATACATAGAATAGTTCATGATAAGAATTTTCCATGTTAAGTAAAATAGTATGTACGACAAAAACAACAAAATGTTTATTGAATAATTAATTACAAATTCATTATAAGAATACATTTAATGCAAAATTTGATCTTGTTGATTTTTGAAAATTTCGCTTATTTTGGGTCGTAAAAATGATAATGCCCCACTCTCATTTCCCTACCTATATTTTTAAGTCTTGAACTATTTCTCATTTTTATATTTTTTTAATCCTTAAAATCCGAATTCACGCAAATAAGATGTATAAAACTGTAACGATATTTTTAAAGTATTTTTGTCTATTACTAGCTGCAATGCCCGTTCTTCGCACGGATTAAGTTTTAAAAACCAAAATTCATCTATTATAGCAATCAAAATAATTTTTTTAGGGAGGGTAAAACCCTGTATTAAGTAGTATAACCAAAAATTAAAAATATTTTTTTCAAATGAATGTTCACATTATAAATAATTTTAAACAAATTGCAATTTGGCCTAAAAATAAATAATTTGACAAAAAAAATTTTTTTTATTGTAAGAGATAAAATTGACATGCTAAAGAGTAAATAGATATGAATGAATGCAAATATTAAAAAAATTATTAGAAATGTGATAGCAGTAGTAAGTTTTTGCTATGGGAACTATGGGTGAAATAACTTGCAATAGATAAACCGAAAGAAAAAATTAATGATGATTAAGTGATTCTCACTAAATGCTATCATAAATAAGAAACATTAGAAAACTTTCAACTGAAAAAAAATTAAATTAGTATTATATGAGGTATGGGTGCAATGCTATCTAACATCTCTGTAATACATTTAATATAGAATATTAAATGTAATTTCAGTACTAAAAAAATTTAATTAGTATGAACTAAAACCAAAAAATCTACCTAAAACAGATATAACAGGTCCCCATTGAAATAGCCCAGAACCAACAGTACTAAATGAAACAAATAATAAACCATGTTGCTAAAAAATTAACCATTACAAATGATACAGTTTTCTGGTTTGCAAGATTGTCAGAAGCAAAGTTAAGTCATGATGAAAAATCTGTTCAAGGGGTGCATCTCATCATAGTTTCAGCGAATAGCCCCCTTTTTATTAAAAAAAAATTTCTGAATTTTTTTCATTTAAAACAAAGATGAGTTCTTATCGGTAATAGGGACCATAAGGCAAAAAACAGTGACACTCAAAAAAACCTTGTACATTCAGGTTTCTCATAAATAGGAAGCATTATCTTCAATATATTACCAACATGTTAACAGCAATTAATTTGAATTTGGTGTCATTTTCTTTCTGTTATATTTTAAGCAATGTTTTTCTACAATAAAGAAAACATTGAATATGCCGGTGAAGGAAGAATAGCAATAATCTTTATTTTCAACGACAGAAAATGGCATGAGAATAAAAGCAGGCGAGAAGTGAAGGTGTAGTTTCATTGATTGTAAAAAAAATACCCCTTTGATATTTGTATCATGAATAGGTAATCATGATCTAAGATTCTGTTTATAAATAGCATCACAAATTATTGTTCCGCTTAAAAACTCAGTTTTGAACACACACACAAAAAAAAACACACATTTCATAAAATTTTAAATATTTAAAATTGATAAAAGAAATAAAATAAATACATATCAAAGTACCCTTACATATAGTAATTATAATATTAATCCAAACCAAAAAGCTAATTTAAATAGATAAATTAACGCTTGATTTTGAAGAAACTACCATAAGTAGCTCAGAACAAAAGAAGCACATGTCAAAAAATCTTATATGTAAATAGAAATTCTAATTTAAATCACAACATTAACAATCAGTTAATCCTTATTAGTTAGAAATGAATGTCCTTTTCTTTAGTTACATTTTTCTACTTTTTTGTTACAATTGAAAAACATGGAATTTGCCAATAGAAGGAAAAGGGTACATATTGGAGTAACCGCAACAAAATTTGCACCACAATATCAAAATAACAGATTCTTATATGTTTTATATGAAGAAAAAGTCAAATTTTGGTGAAAAAAGTGCCGCTTTGACTCTAATACATAAGTATCAGGAAAAGCAGTACCCTTTTTCTTTTTCAATGGAAGGAAATGTTGGTGCTAACCTTTTATCGCACCAATGCCAACGTTCAAAATAACTCGCCAAGTTAGCAACGCTGATTTCAAATGTGTTTTATGGACTCAATTCGCAACCATGTGCTTCATTTCATGTAATGTTGTAATAATATTGGGTTGTGACAATATGTAAGAATTGAAATGTCATAGGAAAAGTTTTTGGTACTTATGGTATAATTGCAACAATTTCCAACTCTATTAATAACTCACGAAGTTGGCAACCACGATTTCCTATGTGTCGTCTTCCTATGTGTGCCATATGCTTTGTTTCATATAATGCTGCCAATAGGTTGTGATCATACTTATTATTTTAACCAAATCGTCATGCTATGCAGTTGGAAGTAGGCAAGAATTACTGCTGAAATATACTGATATAAGCTATTAGGATTGAAGTAGGCAAGACATACCGTTAAAGTGTACTAATATTCAGGCGATGTTTTAGTTCCAAGTTTTACTTACTTTGGGGCCAACTACCTTCTGTTGCCGTGATATCAACATCAGATGAATAGTAACGCAAATGCATCAGTAGATTGATAATACCACCAATATTCAAGTTAGCGAGAATAAGGAAAAGCAACCACACAAACCCAAGGCCCTTACAACTGTTTAGTACCAAAATACATACAAATGTTTTCTGCAATGTTGATTCTTTAAAAATAACAAAAATAATGAACAACATGGGGAAAGCAAACTTTTTTCAGATACAACAAAAAGGTTTAGAGAGTGTAATCAGGCTTTATTTGATAATCATAGTTCAGCTGGCATGAATCAGGAGCATAAAATGAAATAAAACATTTTACAGAAAGTAAATATCTTTGAAAGTGGCCAGAACAATAGAAATGGCCTTGCAAGCTGGGTAGTTGTTCCATTATTCAATCAACATACATTATTACAAACCACGAAAGTAAAAAAGGAATAATCCTCAACAAAAATTACACAGATGCATAAATTTAATGCGGTGGCTAGGCTTTAGTATCACCCACTCACGGCGGGATAAGTGTCCAATTATGAGAAAATATCTTTTACTTTTAATTTTAAATGATATAAATAATTCTTCCAAATGTTTTGGAATTAATTCTTGATTATATTACAGATCGAAACTTGTGTTTCCTCTTCATTCAAAGTTAATTCATGTACAGATGTATCCATTATCACAAATAGATTACGAGCATAATAAAATTTGTTTATATCCATCTATCCACAAAAGGATATGTTAAATATATCACGAATACCTTAATTTATTTTTATAAAACGGTCGAAAGATTCGGTTCAGGGTTTTATTTTTTTCCCTAGAGAATGATTAAAATTTTTTTTAAAAATTTAGCGGCACACACAAAAGTGGTTGAGAATAAATTGTATATATCGTATAATTGTAGTTGAAAATAAAAACTTTTAAGAGGTTATAAACACATTTTCTTAAAATATTTAGAGAAATAATCATGTTTTTTTCTGCTTTAATGTTATTTTGAAAACTTCGGTTTATTACAAAAATGATGTTTCAAGGACAAACATTCCTAAGGAACACAAACCTCAATTTTATTAATTAGCAAAAAAAAAACAAAAAAAAAAAACAGCATGTATTTCCCTCTTTGAAAAGAAAAGATAAAAGCAGCAGCATTTTTCACAATTACATGAGCACACACAATTGACACTTCTCAAAATTTTTTAAACTACAAATGTGTGCTCTATTTCAGCGCAGAATTGCTGGAGAGAAGTGCAAAAATAAATTAAAGGGCTGAAGCCTTTGCACGTTGCCAGATTCTCTTTATTCAGAAAAAAATTCGGAAACTGGTTAACAAAACAAAGTTAAAAAGGAATAAAAATGCTTGGCGCGAAGTTAATTTAATTAGTTTAATCTCCTAACTAAATCGATTTATTTAAAAAAGGAAACTCCTGACATTTTTATCGATTTGGGCTTTTTTTTTAAAATAAAAAAATGCATGCAATTTGTTTGGTTCTACAAACCAATTTCCTTTATTATGGTATAGATTATAAGTTTTATCAACTGTCAACGTGTTTTAGGGGAAGAATTTTATTTTAATTTTTTTTTTTCATTTCGAAAACTTTCAGATTCAATTTTTGTTTCTCCATAATATGAGAACAAATTTTTCATAAAGCCCAGTGAATAGGAAAAACATTAGTAATTTTTATTTCGTAGTTCTCCATGAGAGAACGACTCATTGGGGAATTTATACGTATACTAGTTTAATTAACAACACATATTTTTCAAAAAAGAGAGTTATGTTGATTTTTTTTTTAAAAAAATATATCTTTGAAGCAGGAATCCTTAAATTTTAATCGATTGATTTTTTAAAAGTATTACAAACAAAAGTCATCCGTATTTGTTTATTCAGAAAAAAATACACTTCTAAAAACAAAATAAATCATCACAGCAAAATAATTTTTAATTTTTTCTCTGATCATGGTAAAATTTATCAATTCATACACAATTCGTGATGCCTAGATGAGTAATATGGAAACTGCTTGGATTTTAATAACATTATTAGAATACTGTTTTTAAAGTATCTTATACTTTTAATTTAAAGGAGCACATTACCACCCCCTCCCCCCAAAAAATCCAAATGAGGTCTTATGTAAACATATTTGAATTCAAGAATCATTATACTGAAGATATTATTATTGATTATGCATTTTATAAATCAAGGTGTCCCTGATTTTCTGTAAGAAGCGGAATTTGAACACTATGAAAGGTAAGTTAAGAGTATCGAAATGAAATAATTAAGCCAATTTACTACTTTTCCAACCAATTCATACAGACGCCTCAATTCATACAGGCGTCAACAAAGCCTCGATTTTTTTAAATTTTATATCTCTTCGTGTTATTTTCTGGATTCACTTAAAAAAATTCCGAGAAAAAACGTATTCATTTTCTCACTTTCGATAAAAAGTTCTTAAAATTTTTTTGTTTGATTAAAAAATATTTACATATTTTCTTGTTCTTCCGTTGTATGACAAAATTGTTGAAGAGTATCTTAATGAAATGATGCACATATCATGTGTCTCATGTGTCTTCGTTAGTGCCAAGGAATCTGAACCAAATCGAGAACATATTCTCAAACAGAAAAATGTTTCAATATTCATAAAAATTCGGACGTTATAACGCGTGTATCCTTTTAGAATAAATTAACTTTTGAAAATGCTCTGCTTTAGACCCTTTCATGTGTAATGAGAAAATTCATTTAACATTTCGGTATAGAAAACAAGATATGGAACACAATTCGTATTAAAAAATGTTATTTGGAAAAAAATGTGAAGTATAATGAAGTATGCTGCATTTTCTGTATAGGATATAAAAATCAGAATATTAAATAATTTTTGAATAATTCTCAATTTGTAAAAAAAAAACTGATTTTTAAATCTTATTTCTCATTATGACGACGTTATATACACCTAACTGCTTTCTTGAGTGATACTTTAACTTGCTTTGTTGAGGCTCTCAAAGGCCTTAAGTCATCTTAGTGTGGAAGTTTGGAGAATGGAGTGCCATCCTATGTCTTTCCTATTGTGTTTGAGTTTCGTCCCAAATAGCCCTCGTCTGGCCTTCAAAAGAGAATAATCATCCTTAAAATGACCCAAAGAAAACTTTAATGAGATTGTGAATATTGCACTGTTCAAATGTCATGACTTAGAATATAGGAAAGTAAACTGCAGCTTCAAATGTTGCCATTACTGTTCTACGCTTCAAAATTATAAGGTTTATTTCCCAATATTCATGTAGGATTTTTAGTGTGTGTGTGACATTCAAATATTATTAAATACTAGTGCGTGTGTGAGGTGTTATAAAATAATAATAATATTCTGGAGTCCTAGAATTGTCTTTTCCCTGGATTTATTGGTAGCAGTAACTTTCAACTATAAACGTAACAATTTTTAACAAATTAAATCAAGTTACACTGATTAGACTGAAATAATAAAGAGAATAATTCTAATATTCGAGATAAAAATCCTAGTAAGCAACGGCACCTGGTACGCCGAAGCCAAGAATTACGAGCAAACAACAGCACATCTAGTTATTCTGAAGTCAAGATCAAGATTCAACTGAGACAGAATCCTTTACATATGGTTTCTATCGAAATAGACCCCGTGGGGTGTGAGGGTGGTGTCAACTACACTCCACCCACTCAGACCACCTGGTCCATAATTCAAAACAAATACTGCAAGATGTTACATTTAAAAAATAAAATTAAAATGATAAAATTATCTCCAAAATGCAAATTAGAGCATTCATAATATGTTCCATAGTTTTTTAATATCACTACCTCAGAAATCCCGAAAGACTACAGGATACTAAAAGTTTTATGAGCAATGGCAAAAGTTTCGAAGTATAATGAGTAGGGTTTAACCATGTTCAATTAATGCCCTGAAATTTATTTTACTAGACATGAAAAATTTTAAGTTGTCTAATTTCAGACATCACACTTTATATTATCAAATTACGAATAACCACACAACGCATAGGTTTGCATTCTAAAATACCACCCCTGGACAACCTTTCCTTACCCTCACATAGTTTCCATTGCCTCTTTATTCAATATATTTATTTATTTACCGTATATCGGTGCAGGAAACAAAATAAAATAATTAAAATAACCTTAGTAATGATTATTTATGGTCATACAGCAAAAGTTGATAATTAGCAGGGGGATGAAAATATTTTCCAAGCTCATTGCATCCGTATCTCAAGGGGTATTAAAGCCATCCCACGTTCTTCGATCACTAGGGAGTTTTCTAATAAATAACAATTAGCTGATTTCTAATTATTGTATTTTAAATATATCCTCAAATGACTTTTTGTTAAGAACCTATAAGCACAAAAAAGCGCTTTTTTACGTGACTTTTAGGTCTGAAGAAGTTTTCCTCTTTGAAAATAAAGAAAAAACTTGATGTCTGTTAATCCCACAATCTCCAAACAACAGATGAACGTTTCGATAATCACCCACATATTTCCTATAATTAAAATTTCTTAGCGATATTTTTTTCCCGTCGATCATTACAATGGGAGAAAAGGGCATTAAATGAAGAATAAGAGAACTTTTTAATAAAGACACAACAATCGCTAGAAATGTACATCAATAGAAGTCCTTTATTCATTTTTCTTTTTACATCTGATAATGATTATTATTCATCATAATCATACAGACATAAGACTTTAAATATTCCACTTACTCTGTATAAAGAACAGTAAAACATCATTCAAAAGTCATGAAGATATTATATCCAATAAATTCAATTATTTGAATAATTATTTCCTTTTACAAATAACTATTCCCGTCTTAGAATCTTAGAATCATCGATGCACTGCTGAAATTCTTTCCCAAAGAAGCTTTCAAAGACTCGATAATGAACGTTTTATTCATGTTAAATATCGAATTTAATCTAAGGTTCTATTGAGAAAAGCAGTTGTCTTCTGTTTAAAACAAGGAATTATCTAGGATATTTAATTAAAGGATCTGGCAACGACGCCAATCTTCCGAACCAACACTCATTGAAACATAAACATTGCTATTAAAAGATCAAAAGATCGAAGCTGCGCTACCAAAGCATTCTTGGCAAGACAAAGAAAAAAAGAGGACAGCCATCTTTGTTTGTTAAACTGTTCCAAAAGGAAGCCTTCTTTTATTCTTTGAGCACACAAAGGAGAGTTCGTTTCTGGAAGACACTCTTCGATAGATTGGCCCAGAAACCGTTATTTAATCTGAGGGAAGTCCATCACGATTTTCCGGGGGAATATTTCATTCTATTTTGACGGAAAATGTTCCTTCTGATGGTTTCGTATTTCTGATTTTTAGTAGAGTATATGTATTAGAATATTTTTCCATTTAAATGGGATGTTTCTTTTCTCTAAACCTGATCTTGATATGGATTGTTTGAGGAAAAAGTTTTATACGTGAATTTCAAAATAGAATTATTTATAGAATATAAAAGAAAATAAGCAAGAAGATATTCGAATGCTAAGAATTTTAACATAATTCGATTTGATTGGGAACCAGGACATCATACACATTCAAAAAATTGATTTGTTTTTAATGTAAGTATTAAAAAATGTAGTGCATATTTTTCTAAATCTTAAAATGTTTAGCTCAGTGCTTCTCAAAGTTTCAACATTCGCGACCCAATATTCCATCATAATTTTCTTCGCGCCCCCCCCTTATACAATAACAATATAATAAATTCAATAATACTAAACTAGGACGCAAAAAATACGACACGACTCTAATCTGTTAAGTGCCACCGGCGTATATAAACAACTCACTCAACCAAAGCGTTAATTTCCCCGGACGTATATATACGTCTTTCCAAAGTACGATCTTTTCTGTGCACTGCTATCCATAAACTTATTCCGAAGACTTTGGAATGCAGTAAAAGGACCTTGACAATGTTTGTGAAGGATTTACTTATTTCAGATTATTTGTTTCTATATTCCTCCCCCTACCCCCAATACAACACATGCGTGCGCCTTTGTGGAAAACGGTTGGCATTGGAAAGTGAATCGTGTAACTTTAAGTTAAGGGATTATTTATAAACCGTACAAATTAACAAGATAAGTGTTAATTTTTGTATATAATTTTGTATATGACAATCCCACGGGGCATGGTAATTATAAAACTTGTTCTTAACTTGGTATTGTTAAATTGAGTATAAGATACATTGTGTAGCATTGAAGCGTCTCTGAGTGTAATATATCAGTTTAAATTTGTATTTTGTTTATTATGAATAATGTATTTTGTTTGCTTACTTTCAATAAATTAATCTTTTTTAAATAATATTTTGTTTTCTACTTTTCAATATGATCGCGCCCCCCACAAGGAGTTGCCACGCCCCCCAAGGGGGGCGCGCCCAACAGTTTGAGAAACGCTGGTTAAACTCATATATGTTCGTTGATCAAATAATCTTAAAATACTATACTGTTCAAATTAATTGGGACAAA
This sequence comes from Trichonephila clavata, assembly GCA_019973975.1. Lineage (NCBI taxonomy): Eukaryota > Metazoa > Arthropoda > Arachnida > Araneae > Nephilidae > Trichonephila > Trichonephila clavata. The sequence goes on along the minus strand of BMAO01012583.1, from coordinate 313,540 downwards.
CACGTTTTTCTTGTGTGAGTTGGTATGCGATTACTAGTGATGTGTTCCGAACCGCCTCAAACCCGGTATATCTGTCTTTAGGTTGAATGGCATATCAACCTTGACTATAATTTACTCATTTTAGTGTATCAGGGGTTCAGTTGAGAGATTTTCAGTGTGGCAGCTCGTAATTACAATTTTGCGACTTGTGTAACAGATATCACTTTTGCTTGCTCAAAGATAGTTATTATTCTGAGGAACTGTTGTAAAACCATCGCTGTTAACGAAAAAATTTCTATGAGTGTGAGAGAAGTCATTATGGCTGTTGATGTGGACAAATAAAATATTTCAAGAATTTTAAGAACATTTCCAGATTCTGGATCGTTCACAAAAAGAAAAGAAAAATGTGGGCACAAGCGGAAAACTACATCTAGAATTTACAACGGGCGCGATCAACTCTCAACCCCGCATAGAGGTGTGGGAGGAAGGGAAGGATGACTCGTCATAATATCTTTTAACTACTTACTAAACACAAAAAATATCAACAGACAAAATTCTATAAATTCAAACTATAAGAAATGATCCTAATAAGCGCAATAGGAGAATAAACCACTGGAGATGCGAATTATGAGAAGACTTCTGTTATATATATATATATATTGGTTCTCCTTTTGATGGGATCAATCCACTACTCTAAATATTTGAATTAGAATTTAGCTATGCTGACCAATCGTCACTTTAGTATCTTCAACTACCTAATCTCTGAAACACGCTATTAAATGTACTAATACCTGATTGGTGGCAATCTTTCCTCGTAATCAGATTCTCTATATCTCAATCTCCATATAACTCCGTCTATCCGTCTAACTAGCTAGAAAACCTAGACTATATATAACTGAACTAATCTGCAAATCACGGTTTCTTCTTCAAAAGGGTTGGGTGTGATTAATTTCAATTGATAGCCCAAAAATTTTCCAAGAGGATTAGATGAAGGATGCGCATAGATCCGTCACAAATTGATAAAATTTTAATAATAATTAGTAAAATAAATCCAAGAAAGACAAGAAAAGTCCTCCAAAAGAATTTTTTGGATAATGGTTTTGAAGTGAGTACCTCAAATGTATGGAAAAGGCTTCTGAAAGTTGGCCTTCAAGCAACAAAAACGAGGAGAAAAAAAACAATTTTTAACTCAGAAAATGATGAAAAAAAGTTTAGCGTGGGCCAAAAAATACCGATCATGGACTACTAACGACTGTAAGAATGTGATTTTCTGTGATGAAACTTTTATTTGTGCAGGGATACTAATCAAGTGTTGTTAGACGAAGTGAAGTTGAAACTCTGTTACCAGATTATATCCAACAGACTGGTAAAACACCTTTCTAAACAGATATTAAATCTGACGAATATTAAATCTGTTGGGGCTCAATTTAGCATGAAAGTTTGCTCTAAAGTATGAGATCCATTGACAACAGCTTCATAGTCAAACGTTAGTAAACAAATTTTCAATATTTTTGTATGTATAAAAATATAGGGTTAAAAAAGTTATTGTTTCTGTAAAAAAATTGCCTTCAAAAACTTGGAGTAAGAAACGTGGTGCGTGATTTGGCACAGAATAGTAACCAAAAAATTAGAATAATTCTACATTCATTTGAAGATTTTCTAACATGTGTGTATTCAGGTCAAGAAGTTTTATTTAAAATGCATAATATATATATATATATATATATATGAATATTTTAACACATTTATTCCAAGAAATTTGCTTCGGAATCAGCTGGTCTGGTGGCCGTGGTAGCCAAGTTGTCTAGGCATCAGATCATGGCTAGCGTGTCATGAGTTCGATCCCAGTACCACTGAAGACCCGCCGTGTAGGAGCGCGATGCACGTTAAATCTGTCGAGAGCTCAAACGTCTCCCGTTGGTGTGGTAGTTAGGAGAGGGAGGTGCCAGCTCAGGTGTCGTCCGCGTCACTTAACCATGGTTTAAAATTACGTGGACCGTCGCCAAAAGTCCTCGTGTACAGTCCTCGTGAACAGTGTGACGTTAATATTCACTCACTCACTCGGAATCAGCTGTTCTTTCAACCACCTATCAGTAGGGGACAATGTTTTTTATATATATTACCTTAGACACAATAAATGTACTTTTTTTTTTTTGTCGATTTTTTCACTTAAGTTCTTTACAATTACAGTAACAACAATTAAATAAAGAGCTCATAGAAAAATCTTTCTTACATAATTGCCGAAAAAAATTACGCACAGATGAATATAATACATAAATTTTCTTAAATAACATCACATAAAAACTCAGCATTAAAAGCAGATGATAGAAAAAAATTATAAAAAAAAACATATTCATTATTTTTGAATGGAAATGAAACAGCTTTAAAGGGACTCGAGTAATTTTAAATAGCCTGAATAATTTTTAAAAAGAAAATGCTTCGAAGAATATATTAAAACAACTTATCTTTACTTAAAATAATAATACAGCGTTTATTTTTTGTTACAGTTAAACGCAAGCAGATATTGTATTTTTATTTCAAATCGTAAAAAAGAGCGTTTCTTTTAATTCTACGTTATTCGTTTCAATGTGATCATTTTCTTTTACTTTGTACATTTCCGTTGTCTTGGTATCCCAGTAAGTATCGCAATTGGTAGGGTGACTAATGAGTCGAGAGATGATGCATTGAAATCTGTCAGAATTTTGGATCTTTACGTTGTAAGGTGTGGATGTTTGGAGAGCGTTCAGCTCAGATTCCGTCCTCGTCACTTAATTTTGGTTCAGAATTATGAGGCCATCTCCAGAAGCTCAAAAATGTGACATTAATAAATAATCCATCTATATATACAACTCTTCGTAGAATGCCGTTAAATAACTTTTCTATTTGAAAAGAAAGATATAATCATGTACATTTTTCAATAAAACTTCGTTTTTCACAATTTTGTCAATTCTAGTATATGTCTCAATTTAAAGACCGGAGAGTCTTTTGAAGTCTCGTTAGAAAAGCCTGGAAACTTTTAAAAAGGGTAGATTGCACTATTTATTGAACAGAAATTCTATCAACTCTGCAAAACGTTCGCTTCATCACAAAGACTCTAAAGTCGGTATACTAGATAAGGTATAAAGAATACAACAGACAACATCTTCCCGAAATCTTCAAAAGAAAAGTTAAATAATAATTTTTTTAAAAATCGAAATAAACTTGCAGCAACTAGATTCGATGTTTTCTGCCAAACACCTAAAGCGTGAATTTAATGCCTTTTTTCAAAATCTTTAGAAAATGAGCAAAATATGAGATTTTATTATGAATAAACTACTCCCTGAACTTCATTTATGTTAAACTAAAAAGTAATGAGAGAGAGATTTAGCCGTTCTGAAAATAAATATCCATTTCAATTAAAATTCAGCATTTGGCGTTGGTTTGTCATACTGATAATATGTGTGGACCCCTCGCTGAATAAAATCTGGTTTTTTTATCGAAAAAGCTCTCGATGGTTACTTCGAAACAACACAAACATACGCACACTCACACATGCGTACACGCAAACACACATACGCACAAGCAAGCACACAACACACGCACATTTACACATTGTAAGATAAAAGATATATTTGAAGGTAGCTAACATTTCCTTTAATTTGAGCTAAGCAACTATACAACTGGGCAGACAGGAATAGAAAATAGAGTGAGAGTAATCTTCTAAATATACGTGTTCATGTGTGTGTATGTGAGAGAGAGAAAAAAAAGATAAAGACTTTTTTCACACACAAAAAGATATTTTATCCTTTTGATTGGTCAACTTCAGAAATGATGGAGATATTTTAAAGGAATTATAAACATGTGCATATATTAATGAAACATTTAAAAAAATACTAGAAATAACAATTAAGTATTTACGTGCAATTGCATACACGGGTTAACAGCGCAGAAATAAACAGTTTCATTGCTGCGCGAATGACATTTTCATGTCCCATAGGATTTGGATATGGGAAAGGCAAATAGGCATTGGACTTTCAGTTTCCTTTAAAAGTTTTTTATGAGGGTAAAAGTTTTATAATGTCTGACCAATCCTTCCAGAGAATGCTTTTCAGAAACTTGGAGTGTTAGATGAGTTTTATATAAATGAAGAGTGTCGCAGGTAAAAATACATCTCTAAAAGGGAGGAATAACTGCGGACCTGAAACAGCGAATATATGTGAGTTTGAAGTTTCTTCTCTATATTTTACAGTATTCTCAGAGCCTCTGTCAAGAGCACCGAGTTATATGAATCCTTTGTAATGGATATGAAGTCTGTAAGTGAATAGTAATCATAAAGTAGGAGTATTGCTTATTACTATTTTATTTACTTTCACATATTTACTCGTTAATTGTATACATTATATTTATAGCTAAACAAACACAACCCATCCTTTCATTAACCTGCTTTAGCAGTAAGAAGGACACACACAATATTTAAGCCAAACCAAAGAACCTGCCTTTCACATCCATACTAAATCAAATCCGAATACATTTTCCATGATCCTATGCGTCCTGAAATCATCGATGAAACTCGCTGTTTCATTCATTTCTAGTATTTAAGAAATAAATTATTTCTAACATCTTTAAACATGAAGACTACTCTGACCATCAAATCCCCAATGATTCATGTTTTTTCCCTGCACTTTTAGAAAGATTGAACTAATCATGTAAGAGATTCTTTTAATACGATAATTTAAACGGAGAAAGAGATTAAATTTTTGATAAACGGGGGGGGGGGGCATACAATGTTTCATTTCAATAGCTTTGACACAAACACATTCAGTAAACACACAACATTTTTCAAAGTATCGACCTTTATTTTGTTCTTATTAATACTTAGTATTTGGTGTGCTGACATCTCATTCTTATATTGCAGAATTTATTTTATTTTATGTTTCAAATTAATTCATTATTTGCAAAGATTTTGACAAAAAACAAAATAAAGTATGTGCCACTTGAATTATTGCATTTAACAGTTCATTACAGCTGAAAACGAAATCGAACGGTTGCACGAAATTATGTTCTTCGCCGGTAGTTCTCTACAGCGACATGCATTCAAATGAACTTTTATGAATGAATTTTATGAATTTTTAAAAATTAATGGAGCTGCTATCAGGATTAATTCATTCTCCCTAATTACTCATAAATGAAAGGAAAATATCGAAACCGAAACCCTATATATGAGTTGTGAAGGAAAAAAATGCAGAATGATTCTCTAAATTACCTAAAGCGAAACTAGCTCAATTTTTTTATAACTCTAACAACCCCTTTCTCCTCCTTAGAGCGAGAGCCATCTTTTATGCATGGATTGAACTCTCCAGAGAATTCCCGCCATTGAATTTTGCTGAGCTTGGCGTAATCCTCCAGAAATTGTTTTTAAAAACCTCCTCTTTTCGGTTTACCCGCTTTCCGGGTTTTTGAATTCCAGAAACTTCGGCCCCGAGAAAATTTTGTGACTGGCGGTTTCTTTTGAATCGTAATATGAACGGAAGCTCGTTGTGGATATATTTCCGGTTCGCAACCGGATATGAGGTAGAAAGAGAGTCGTGCGATACGGAGACGCACAGAAAAATATTCTTCCGCCGTTCTGCCACAAAAGGATTTTGTGCGAAAGATAGAAATTTTTAATCACCACGCTTGAGAAATATCTCTCCTTCTTTTATTGTGTTTAATCCGCTTAGTAGGGTGAGATCCGTGACAAGGAAACTATCGAATAATTTGATTAAACTACTGAACATATTCCTTTTGTTATTAGTTCTTTTGCTCATCGTTAGGATTCGTTTTAAAGGCAAATAAACGAGGGCAGTAGTTACTTTTATTCAAATGTAACTTTAATACGATTCAAATACGACAAAAATTACCCGAATCATTATTTATTTGAGCAAACAAGTTTAGAATGCACAAACGGATAATGAATTTGAAAACTGTTTTTAAATTTACATTTTACTCAGAATCTGGCATGTACTTACGGTATCCAACTACCCTATAATAGTAAATTTTGCCAAATATTGACAAATCTTTTTATGACTTTATTTTACAGGCCATCTTTTTTTATAAAAATACCAAGTTCATTATTTTCTATTCACTGGAACAAAAACTACGTTTTAATAAAAACAAATGCCACTACTTTCAGCTAGATGTCCTACTTTAAAATGCGTTTTACTCGAAATGTGTGTGTGTGTGTGTTTTGTAAAGTAGACAGCGATTGCTTAAAAAAATTTGAAAATATATATATATAACTAACTGAATTCTTTTGTGCATGCTCTGTATACAATAAAAGTGTTTTAACTTTCAGATTTATCAATCACTATTTACAATTTTATTACAAAATTTACAGCCCCTTATGTGAATATAATCATTGTTTTCTTAAGCAATTTCATATAATAGCAAAGATAAAGGGGTCCAGTCTTTGTAAAAATTAAATTATCTCTATCTTATCCTGAAGGTCATTTCAAAACTAAATAGCAAAGCAACACAAAAAAAATTGAAAGATTGAAAATTTTTTCATAAAGTTTTGATACAGAATGGTTTATGTAATTTTTTGTAAATTTTGACCCATTTTTTCCCATTTTAAAAATAATAATTTATTTTTCTAATCTTAATTTTAGAATATTTTTCTTAAAAAGTATTAAATAAATTTAAAAACCAGAAAAAAATCATTTTATCACCTTTTTTTTTTTGTTTAAAAAAGTTATCGCAAGTAGTCGAATCTCTTAAACGAGTTTGATCAAAAAGAGTAATGTGTATAGCATAAGGCACTAATTGGTATACATACACTGGTGTGCAAAAATTAAGGACGAGACGGTTTTTTCAATATAACTTTGTACAAAAGCATTCCAAATCAACACATTTTATACCGTAAGATCCCCAATACGTAAGGACATGAGTAATGTAAGCAACACTTACTAAAAGAGAAATCAGAGGGATAAAAAGAAGCTTTATTGAAAAAGTAGCATGGAGCGCAATGCGACTGAAGGCCGAAACATCCCTGTGATGGGTGTCCAGCAAGAAATATCCGGTCTTTAGTAGGGGATATGATCTCCCCTGACTGCTAGGCAGGTTTCACAGCGTCTGCCCATGCTGAGAATGAGGGTGTCAATGAGTTGTTGAGGCATTGCTGCCCATTCGTCTTGCAGCGCCAATCGAAGCTCCGGAATCGTTACTGGTGGTAAGGTACGAGCTGCCAAGCGTCTGCCTAGAAAATCTCATACATGCTCGATGGGATTGAGATCCGGAGATCGTGCCGGCCAATCCATACGTTCAATATCCTCACTCTCTAAGAGCTGTTCGGCAGCTACTGTGCGATGACATGGTGCATTGTCGTCCATGAAAAGGAACTGCGGACCCATAGCGCCTCTAAAAAGACGCACATATGGAAGAAGAATCTCGTTACAATAACGGGTCCCGTTGACTGAACCTGCGTTGAAGATGTGAAGGTCTGTACGACTACCAAGCATGATGCCTCCCCAAACGAGAACACCGCCACCTCCATACCTGTCCCTTTCAATGATGTTCGAGGGATGATTGCGGCTTCCCCGCTCTCTCCAGATGAGTATGCGATGAGAATCGCTACTCAGACTGAATCTGCTCTCATCTGTAAAGAGTACTCGTCCCCATTCATTGTCTCTCCAATTCCGGTATTCCCGGCGCCACAGAGAACGCCTTCTCCGATGGGCAGGCGTTAGAGGTACACACCGTACAGGGCGTCGTGCAAACAGACCACCACCGTGCAGTCTTCTGGCCACGGTAAAACGCGATATCGGTCGTCCAGTCGCCTGTGTCGTGTGTCTAGCGATTTCTCCCGCTGTCTGCCGCCTGTTTCTTCTGGCCTGTAAGGCAATATACCGGTCATCTGCGGGTGTGGTTCCTCGTGGACGACCACTACTGAACCCCTGATAGCTGTTCCTGTAGTTTGAAATTGTCTCCAAAGTCATGAAACGATGCTGTGAGCAATTCCGAACTCTGCAGCCACACTTGTCACACTGCGACCTTCCTCCAACTTCCCAATGATTCGACCTCGGGTAAAAGCATCCAGATGTCGTCTAACAGATTGATTATTCGCCATTTCTCGCTGAGGCAGCAACTCGGTGTGATTTTAACTGCTATACGGTGTGCAATCTCTTTGCCAGAAATACTAATCTTACACCGACAACATGCTTTACTACTCAGACACTCCCCCATTACGTCTACCTGCATATCTGCGCATGTGCTACCGTACATCACCTCACTTAATCTCCTGATTGGTCTTTCTGTCCGCTCTGCCTCTTCGTTCAGCTGATATGCTAATTTTTCGACTTCGTCCTTAATTTTTGCACACCAGTGTATATGTATTGCTATTTTATCCTTCCCTTAAGAAAGCAGCAACATTTGTAAGATATTGTACACTTGTATAAAGAAATAAATAGAGTATATAATTCAAAATAAATTTATAAATTTATTTTGTTAAGACTTTGTTGGTTATTACAATTAGGAAAACATAGGCAGGATTTTAAAGAAAAAATTTCCTTCAAATTGATTATATATTGATATTCTGGGTTCAAATGTGTTTATAAAAACTTTTTTTTAACCTCAAAAAATCCATTGGTTTATCAAGTTTTTAATGTTTCTGAAATAAATTAAATATTTACATGAATCTTGTTGTCCAATACGCACGCTATCCCAAGTTAATCATTAATGGATTGATATAAGTATTTTCTCCTTGTATTTTAATTATTATTAATTATCTTTACTACAGTTATTATATGTTACAATCTATATATTATTTCTCTACACTTCTGGGAATACATAGTTTCGCATTCATCTATAGCATCTTGAATAGTTCTTCACAGTGTAACCCTTGATTACGTTGTCTTTCTTAGTCTCATATTGGATAGAAATCTATAAAATATTTTTATATAAATGCCTCGTGTTCAAATTCATTCGGAAAATAACACGCATAACGTCGGCTACGGGGGTTTAAAAGTAACGTGCGCACCTCGTAAGCCTTAGGTTGCGAGTACGACCCCGGCTAGAGTTGATAGATTTTTTGGATGCGAAAATTGTAATCTTGCATGTCATATGATTATGTGGCATGTAAAATATCCCTTGAGTAACAATTTGGCTCTGGCCTCGCGGCAGTAGCTAAATCCCATCAATATTTAGCATCCGACGAGAGCTTGAATTAAAATTTAATTCAAACATCCAAATTTGGTAACGAGGCCACTATTAGATGGAGCCACCTTGAAATGGCTCTCAATTAGGGGACTTGTCACGGCTGCAAAGGCTAAGTTGCTAAAATGCAGCCCCATAAAAAAAAACACGCCAATACTCTATGTAATGCTCTTAAACGTTTTACGAGATGTTATATAAAGATTTTTAATACTGCCTAATTGGAACTTCTGGTCACATTTTATGTTTAAAATACTTTGATGTCTTTTTGAAATCATTATACAATTTGTAACTTATGTATAGTTATTATTTTACTTGGGAAAAGTTAAAAAAGATAATTATATCAAAAGTTTTAAATTAAGATTTAATTTTTTAACGTAGATTTATATGACAAAATTTGTTAATTGTGGATATGCATGGTCTCTCACAATGCGATGTTCCAAGACTAATAAAATAATTTATTCTTAAGATAAATACTCACTATCGCCAGCTCGGATCTGGTAATGTTACAGTCTGAATCATAGGTTCGAATCCTGATCATATCAGTGGTCCGTCATGTTACGGAGAGGATACACGTGAAATATATCAGAGTTTTAGAGATTTTGATATGTAGAAATTTGAAGTGAGGGATACTATTGCTGAAGTTCATCTTCCCTGTTTGATTATAGTTTAAAGTATATAACAAGGTAAATCACTAATACTCGTATATGGAGGTATTGCGTGGCCGCGGTAGCCAAGTGGTCAAGGTATCGGATCCTGACTGGCGTGTCATGAGTTCGAGCCCAGTACCACTGAAAACTCGCTGTGTAGGGGCGCAATTCACGTTAAATCTATCGAGAGCTCAAACGTCCTCCCGTTGGTGGGGTGTGGTAGTTAGAACAGGGGGTGCCAGCTCAAGTGTCGTCCTCGTCATCTGACCATGGTTCAAAATGACGAGGTCCGTTGCCAAAAGCCCTCGTGTAGCTTAACAATGTGACGTTAATATTCACTCACTCATGGAGATATTGCTATGTATTTTCTGTTTAAAAAAATTTTATGTTAAACTTGCGTTCTTTCAAATAAACAAAAAATGTTTCTGCACATTAAAGACTGCATTCTGGGTTCATGAACTGTTTTTTGGACGGCCGGTTCGTGGTTCTTAGCTTTTTGGAGGCGAATTTGATCTCCTTCGGCATTTTGCTTTTCTTGTTGTTTCTAATAGATGTGTAGTGAATAAATATTAATGTAGCACTGCTCAGCTACACGAGGGCTTTTGGCAACAGACCTCTTAAATATGAACCATGGTCAAGTGACAAGGACGACACCTGAGCTGGCACTCCCGTCTAACTACGACACCACACCATCAGGAGGATGTTTGAACTCTCGACAGATTAAACGTGCATTGTGCCCCTACACGGCGGGTCTTCAGCGGCACTAGGTTCGAACTCATGACATGCCAGCCACGAGTCCGACGTGTCATGAGTTCGGCCACTAGTGGTTTATTGGCCACTAGGCTACCATTGCCTAAGAGATGTGTAAAAATGCAATCAATCAATAACACACTGTGATTTCTCGCTCAATAAATTAAAAATATATATATTAGTTAATTAGAAGCATTAGGCTTTCTTGAAAATAAAATAAAGACTTGGATGTTTTTTGAGTAATTTTTTACGCCTCGTTTAAAATGCCCTCATTGTACAGTTAACAAAACGCTGACGAATGAAGACAAATTTCGATTGCAAAAAACAGATGAAAAATATAAACATATTTGTATCAGATATTTAAATATATTTGGAAAAAATGTACGAAAAGTTCAACAGTGAAAAAAGATCAAATGAAGAAAAAAATTTTAAATCTCTTTAGAAAGTCGGGAACAGCTGAGACATATTTTTTATTCTTGAGCTCTAATATCAGCTTTGGTGCGACAAAGATGAAAATATATATTTTTTGCTGTATTCGTTAGATATTCGAAAGATACAAAGGCGATAAATATTGGACTTATGCTATATGGATGCATCTATTGATTCTCGATGATCCATCCAACGAAACGTTTTCTTTTTCTTCTGTTTCCTTTCTTCCTGTGTCCTTTGCCGATTATCGTTTTCTCTTTTTCTTTTGATTTCATTTAAAACTATCGAATTTGAAAAAAGGCTTTCAATAGTTCAGAATATATTTGAAATAAAGTTACCATGTTTTTACTGAACAATCTTTGCTTAAAGAATGGAAAATTTCTCGAATATTATTTCTCGCGCATGTATTGAAAAAAAAAAACAGTTTTAGAGTAGCATCATCGAATAAGAGTTGTTTCGAGTCGTGTATATTTCGGAATATAACAGGTGATGTTTAAAATATCGCGTAGGTGATTTTATTTGTTTATTTTAAAACAAGAATCTGACAAGTTTCCATTTAACAGTATAGGGAATGAACAGAGTCTAATTATTTCAATAAAAATCACTATTTTAAAAATTCAAAAATACTTATAAGTAAAAATAATGGCTACCTTCAAATGTTTCTTGTTTTTCTGTGTGTGTGGAGTTGTAAAAATAATTAAATATCTGCTCACTTGTTAACTCCTTCAAAATTGTTCTATATGAAAATACTATCATTCATATAGTTTTTATATTTTAAATTTGTTTTTAAAAATGCTCATCAAAGTATCAAATTTTACTTCATTAATAGCTTTATTTTTTAGCTAAATTTTACTTCATTAATAGCTTTTTGTACACTTTTGCTTAATTATACAGGGTGGTCCCGAATCCATGGAACAAGCTTTAAGGGTAGATACAGGACGTTGTAACAATCATTTATTGTGTAGGAATGTATGGTCACAAGGACGCGGTGAGGCACAAACACAAAATAATAAGAGACGAAAGAAAAGACAAAGTGTTTATTGAAAGCGCCATTGGCAAGTGTAATGTTTACAATAACTGTTTATAACTGTTCACACAGTTCTTGAGATATAGGGGCCATGGGTAGCCTAGTTAGTAGAGCATTGGACTCCAGACCGGTGGGCCTGGGTTTAATGCCCAATGCCACCAAATACACTCCGAGTACACACAAAGTACGGGCTCATTAAATCAGTGGGTCCGAAAGTCTTGCGGGCGGTCGAAGCAGAAACCACGGGTACAGGGGGCTGTAGAATATTTCCTAACCCCTCCACTTCCATGCCTAAATTTTGGAGGTGGAGATAGGTAATGTCGCCATCTATAGTATAGAAGTCCAACCTATCTCAGGCTCTGGCAACTTTCATTCCTTTCCTAGGGAAAGTACACGACAACAACAACAACTGCCTGAGCTATTAAGTCCAGCTGCAGCGTACATTGCTGTACCAGCCACTGGCAATCGGAAAAGATAGTCTGCCAGAATCAAAGCTTGTACTCGCTAAAAATGGGAGTTGTGTAAGCAATTTTTGTTTCACACTCTACAAACGGTCTGATGACTCCCACTCACGTGATAAGCAACAGCTTTTGTACTTGAATTTAGTCTATCAGCCACTACGTTCTTCCAAGCTTGCACTGCGAACAGCTCTTTTTCGGTCAGCATTTTGCTGGTGTCGTGGAACGCGAATGTATTTCACAAAGCCTACGATGTAACAGCGGAAAATCCTATGATCCAGCATTTGTCGATCAGGAAACTTAACTGCACGTGATAAATTCGTAGAACAGCTCTACTGTTACTATTTGCGCGGCCGTACATGTAAGGTCTGCATTTTATGTTGATGCCTGCATTACATGTATGTCTGCATTTTCGGCATACGTGATGTCTCCCCTCTCAGGCGTCAGCGCTATTGTGAATGGCGCTTTTCCCTACTGAGATGCATCATGTTGAACGGTGGCTAGACATGTACTGCTCCCTTCCGACAGCGCAACCAATCGATAACTCAATTTCTCTTTTTCTTCTATTTCCCCTGTCTGCGTCACTTGCGCCCGTATATTCCCATACAATAAATTATTGTTACAATGTCATGTAATTACCCTTAAAAATTGCACCATGAATTCGGGACCACCCTGAATTTTTTCTTTGAGTGACTGGAATATTTTCTATCCAACCTCCTGTTATAATAACAAGCTACCCCCCCCCTCCCCTTATCACTATGATGTGATACATAATTACCTTACTAGAAATGCAAGATATGCTTAGATGTAAATGCTTTTCTTGCGGTCTGCAGAATACACATTACTTTTCAAACGACCCTAATGCATTCAGCCGTCTTAAATCGCTTTTCAAAAATACGAGTTTCTCTGCCACCTCGAATCATGCATTCTTTGTTAGGCTCCCATCGCGGTTTGAAATAAATTCTGTCGCTCTACTTAATGACAGCAGAGCAAGAAAAACTCCGCTTTAAGTCTGGGCATTAAGAGCGTCATAAAGAAATGGAGAAGAAGAGCAAGTTTATAGTCTTTGAAATTGAATCCAGCGTGAAATACGGTCTACCAAGAGAAGAAGTTACTTAGTACAACATTAAAACGGGCACAACACTCGTAAACAATCAAAATGTTCTTTCTAGAAGAGCCCAGAAAACACTAAATTGCTGCAAACTAAATTACATTCGACGCACTGTTTATGATTCTCGATAGTCATAAAAGAACAGTCTGAGGCTTGCATATGTTTTCAAGTATCCCTTTTTTCTTCCCATAAGCTATTAAGATATGGAACTTTCTCTTTTTTTCCAGGTTAATGATGTTTGAGTTGACAAAGCCTAATTGTTTCTCAGCTGTTAAAAGCGGCTTTGTGTACAGCATGCGTGCTCAAATGAGTCCTGAATAACCGAAATACAAGAGTAGTGATAGAATAATTGGGTAAAAGTAAATTAATATCAATTAGACATTTTTTATTGAAGATATGTTGTGGTGGTCAGAAGTATAAACTTATGATATTAAGAACCTTACAATTTTTTTTCAAAACAATGCGTTTAATTGATTTTACATTAGAGCTACGCAACAGGTTTCAGAATAGGTCCCTTCATTTAGAACCACGATGAAGCGGAGTGTACACTTGATCACTACTTGTTCTTATTATTCATCTGTGACCACGGTAGTCCAAGAGCTAACTTATAAACTTATAAAAATGTTATTTCTGAGGAGCCATAGGTTCAAGTCCTTGTTATATATATATATATATATATATATATATGAAATAGACGTGGCCGTTGAAAAGTATTCTTTATATGATTACTATTTATGATGGTTGATGTTTGCTTTGGCTGGAATTATCGAGACAGTCCTGTGATTATTCAAATCTGTTTATTCCACATCTTGAGCACATATAAACATGTTAAACATAAAGCATGAAATGGACAACACAGAACAAAGAAAACGAATGCACAATGAGCTGCAGGCGGCTACATGTTTACGCAGACAAAATACAGAAGCGAAAAGGGAGTTGGTCTCCAGGAATCTCGGTATTTATAGGCTTCTCAAATCACATGATCTGAGTGGGTGGATAGGTGTAGTTTAAAATACTCTCGTTAGGCAGCGGGTTAACTTATTACTAAAAAGGTGGTCCTGAAGGGATGGACCATTGGCAATTAAAATATATTTAAAAGGATTATATTTCTGGGAATTATTACATATATATATGTATATTATATATATATATGTATATATATAATATACATATATATACATATATATGTATAATATATATATATTATATATGTATATATATACATATATATGCATAATATATATGTATATATATATTATATATATATATTCCATGGACCACAGTTTAAGAACTGTTGATCTAGCTGATCTACTCTTTATTATCTTACACTTCTGGAATAAATACCATTTACAAGATTTATCTGCGTATCTCATCCTCACGTTTATATCCTAAAACTCTAATCTGAATATCACATTTTCATTCTAAGGAAAAGTGGTATTTAAACTTTAAAGTAAAATAAACCTGTCAGTTTTGAGAAGAACCTCGTGCGATAGCCGGTTACAAGTTATATATTTTATAACATAACAGGAGAAAAATGCGTTTTATTTATAAAGAAAATATTTTTTCCAAGTTTGTTTTGAAAATTGCTTGGCTTACGCGCAATAACAGGTTCCAAAAGAATAGATGATAATTTCGTTAAAAAGTCACAAATCAACAAGTTACAGAGTCGATGTCAAAATTGTAGTCAATATTGTTTTTCCTAAAATCCATACACCACATTTTCTCTTTTGGCGCAGTCATACATCTTCAGCTTATTTTGAAAATATTCTCGGAAAAATCTTGAAATTTTGTTTATTTTTGTTATTCTTTGCTCTCATTTCTTACCCACAGACGAAAAAATCACCCCACAATAAGATACAATTTTTCTCCTGCTGATCGAATAAAAGAAGAGAATCGATAAATCGGAATCCTCCTCTCTGCAGGTAAATGAATAGAGGAAATATCAAAATATGAGATCAAGTCTAATGATGTCGTAAAAAAACTCCTCGAAAACTTTATTCTCTGAAATCAGTTGATATCGATGGCCAGCTCCCGTTCGAAAAAGAAATTTTCAAAATCAGGTCAGAGATTCTTCAAAGAGGCTTTTACATATTTATCGTTTTTTTCTCCCTTTTTAAATCAAACCAAATGGGATCCAAGAAAAATAGCTCCTATTTTTCTACATCTAGGTCAGTTCACTTAATCCTTGGAACCCGAAAAAAAATCTATAATTTCGATCAAAGAATCTGGATTTCAATGTATAAATAAAAAAAACCTATTAAGTGAATCCTTTTATGAAATCAACTGTACTCTATTTAATTTTTACATTTTATGCCATTCAAATTTTCACTCTACTTTAATTGTGGAGTAAGAAGATCAATAATATCAGCACTGCCCAATGTTTTAGAGATATTATATATCTGGAGAGAAGGAGAGAGAGTTATGCTTACGTCACACTGTAAGCAATAGACCTTAATTCTAAGCCTCTGTCAAGTGACGAGGACGACACCTAAACTGTTATCACTCTTCCTAACTTCAACACCACACCAAGGGAGGACGATAGAGCCTCGAAAATGAAACAAGTATCGTCCCTCTCTACTCGGTGGGTCTTCAGAGGTATCAGGGTTCGAACCCTCGACACGGTGGCCCCGAGTTCGTGATCATAGCCACTAGACTTTATCTCTCTGGAAGTACATTTATGTATTAATAACTATGTGTCATATAACCTTGCCCAAAATTTCTATTTTTAATATCAAACCAGGAATTATGCTTTTTAATTCATACATTTAAAAAAATATTTTTATGTAACTATAACAAACAATCAATTGTTCATAAAAGAGCTGTTTTTGAAGGGTTTTTTAATACATTAATTACATTTAAATAACGATTAACAAAAACAAAAAAATATTTGTGTTTTTTTAAAATATTTCACTACGGTTGAAAAATTCATGTAGTGCATATTCTAACATTTGAAGAAAATTTCGGAACAAATTAGTATGCATTCCAATTTTAAGTTTCCCATCCCCTTAGAATACTTTGAAAATGCTGCTGACGAATTTCAACCCCACCTGAGTTAGTAATGACACACACGTTTATTTTAATTACGATCAAATGACGAGGAGATCATTTGAATTGAAACATTATTTGATTCTTTTTTTTACCCCAGTAACTAACAACACGGATCTTTATCTTAATCTAACTTCTTTAAAATTCTTACCATTTCTACAGAGGGCTTAGAACGGATGAAAATGTTTGATCCCTCAAGGCTTTTTAGTCCACACTTTATTAACTCGTCCCTTAATCTAAATGCTTTTTATCGAATAAATATCATTACCTAATTTCGTTTAAATAAATTATTAAAGTAAATTTTATTGAGATCTTGGGTTCTGTAGAAAAATTTCAAAGTTTCCTTTAACATTTATGCAGAAAATTCGATTCACGATGAAAACCTTCGTGCTTCTGTTTGTGTGACACTTCGTGTCAGTTTTCCCCATTAAACATATATAATTTTTAAAATCTAATTACACCTGTAATAAAATTTAAAGATTTCAGTCGAATGATGTCTTAAATTATTAAGTCCTTTTAACATTTAACTTTTAATCTATTATTACAATGTGTATATTGTTTAAATGCAAATTGTTATATGTTACTTGAATGAAATTTAGATGAATTTTTAGTAAATGTTACATTCCAATTATTTTGAAATTAAAGGAATTGCATTGTTTAGGTTTTCTTTCGTCAACAATTATTCTTTTTATTGCATGTATTTGATTTTTGAATTATAAATTAATCTGCGAAGTAATGTTATATGATTCATATTTTTTTTATAAATTATATTTAAATAATAAAATATTTAAAAAAGAGGGTACTTCAAATTTATTTATAACATATGAGTGAAACAATTAATTTATTTTGATTAATTTATCAAATTATTAATTTATTAATTTATCAATTTATTGGTGGGGTGTAACGCAGCAGATCTCCTTGTGGTGCACCCTGGGTAACGCAAATTCTACTACAGTTTGCCACTTCTAGTTTCCCTAATTCACTGGATTGTACTCTGTGTGACTCTGGTTAGCCTACGACCGCTGAACTTTTGGTCGTGTACCCTGCACTCATTAGCCTTAATTTAACTGTCAAAAAATATTACAGAGCACGTGAACTAATGGCATAGGTGCTATGGACTAAATTCATATGACGTCATAATCACACGATCATTTTAAACCGCATGTTTTTAGCTAATCAAGTTCAAAAACACATGCGACGTCATAATCACGATAAATGCAATTATCTATTTTCAGCAAATCAGTTCATGCCCTTCGTTGTTGCCAAATTACGCTTTTTACAGAAACTGTTCTTTAAAAAAAATTAATATTTGTCACTTTATTTAAAAGTACATGTATAAAACAAGACTTTTTTTTCTTTAATTTTAAAATCTTTTTGCAGAAATTTCTTTTGAGCAACTTTACCCAATTATGCAATTTGAAATTTTACCTAAGTTTTACAAATAGAATAAAAAGTACGAGCTATATAGTTTATTGTCCGTTTTGAATTCAATGTAGAACACGTGTTTATATTTATCATGTGACCGTCATGAATTTAGTCCATTGTAGTGTGTGGCAGTTGTAAAATAAATTTTTTGTTAGAAAAACATAAAAATATATTTGACCCAATTTGTTCTAAAAATTCAATGCTGGGGCCTTTGAAATTATTTTGATATTTATTATCTTTGACGTAACTTTACATTTCATCTGAAGCCTGTTTAAAAATTAATTCATCGCTCCTTGTTTGGACTTCTGTTGAAGATTGTTTATGGGTTGTTTTTTTGCATAAAATAACAAAAATCTGGTTATTTAAGTCTGGAAACAAGAAACTGACACGAGCAACTAATTATTGTAACTTGCAGAATCTCAAAAGTATCATGAGAAAAACCTATTGTATTATTAATTCAGCTTTACATAGAGTTTTTCCACTAGTCTTAACATTTTGGTGTATAACGTTTGGTTTTATATAGTTTAACGAGAAAAAGAGCAAGAGAGAATAATGAAATACAAATTTATACACTCCTTTTTTAAGTACCTTAGGATTTTTAAACGCACATAGGCTGCTTAAAGTTTTGGAAAAAAAATCTCCATAATTTTTAAATAAGGAGTCGAGTACTTTAAAATTCACTATCGATTTGCTCTCTTGAGAAAATTTAATCTTCTTAAGATGGATAATGTTTCCTCTAAACGTCTGCTTTTAAATTTCAGAAGATTTAAAGGTCCTCAAAGAAGATCGCAATTTCTTCTTAGACTTTGCGGTTTTTCTTTATATTTAGAAGCAGAGTACGCCTTTCGATTTTCTTTACTTTCAGGCCAAAACTATATGTATAAATTGCATGTGCAAGCAAAGAGTTGATAAAAAATGTATTTTCTTACTGAAAAATTTTTGTTACTTTTCACTTGTTTTGTAGTAGGTAAAATAGCTTGCATTTACGTGTCTCATACACTTAGAATAATCGTTTCTGCTTCAGATTTTGTGTAAGAAAAAAAACTTATATAAGCATTCGCACTGAAAATTTATATATGTTTAGATTAATAAATCATAATATACAAAAAACTACACATTTCTTTTTTCTTATTTCCTCTGCATAAAATCAAACAATATAGTTTTTCAAGAATAAGAGCACTTTCCTTCTAGAAAATATGAATGTCTTTGTATTTTCGCTTACATTTTCATATCATGATTAATGATATTAATTACTTTATTTTAGCGTAATTAAATCCTTTTTCTAGATCAAATTTAGTTTTTATTACCTGCTAGAAAGTATTTTTTTAAAATTTAAATTTGTTTTGTATTTTTACTTTTTAATGTTTGCTTCTTACCTATTTCATGTCCTTTCTGGTGTTAACTGTTTCTTAAGTATGCAATGTATTTTCATAATTTTACAAGAAAATTTTTTTCAAAGTTCAGTTTGCCCTTGGCTTAAAATTATAAGAGCTTTACTTATATGTCGGATATGTTTACATTGTGTCGCATATGTTATAATAAGGGTAATTCTCTCTCTCTCTCTCGCTACGTTCTGAGTTTGTTCTTTAGTATTATTTTATTAAAATTATTTTACTGGAAATTAAATGCTTAAGGGTACAACAGCCTAATAATATGAGACAATATATCCCGTGAAGAAATTATACTTATCAGTTTAAAACAACTATCTCACCGACACGCACTCGCTAATATTTTAATACTTTCATTTACTAATACCTTGAGCAAAACTAGAAAGAAGTATTGCCTAAAAGGGTCTTTAGAATTTTCTAGAGTAATGGCGGTTTAGAAAACAAATCCAAAATAATGAAGCTTTAATAACTGACAAAATTGTCAAATATCCCAAGACAAAAATTATATGTGTTTCAATGACGTATATTAATTCATATAAATCAACTTGCATATATTCTTTCGACATTTATCTACAAGTATACAATATGAAAAGTAAATATAATAATGTAATAAGGATAAATACAATAAATGTAACCATATATCATATTTAATATAAAAATTATATAAGAATACGTCAATTTAATTTGTTTTAAAATGAATCTGTTGCTAAAACATCAACTATGGTGTTATAAATAGAAGACTAAACTTTTAAAAAAATTGTCCTATAAAACCCAATGTGTTTACATATTACTGCTATGATTTGAACGATATTTATACACCTGTCTGTCCAAGAAAAGATCATGACGTAAATTCAAACATGTGAATTCTAAGATGACAATACGTGGGTTTTGAAAAATATACGAAAAATACTAGCCATTATTTCCTATAAATAGAATCAAAACAACGTCCAATATCATTTCAAAGAAATAATGATGCGAAGAACTCTAAGCTGCAGCTAAAAGGATGTATCAGGGCGAAAGAAACGGCAAATGATTAGCTTGCTTTGAGAACAGAAATCCTGATAGGCAATGCTTCTCAAACTTTCAAAACTTGAGACCCAATATTCAATCATAATTTTCATCGCTAGGTCATCTGGCTAGAATGAATGAAGATCGTTGCTGCAAGAAATTTTTCTGGCCAAGCCCATGGGAAATTAACCTTGGGGCAGATCCCCGTTAAGATGGATTGACTGTGTGAAAAAAGACCTAAATATTTTTAGAATATAGATCCCCTATTAAAAAAAGCTATAAAATTTCGTTATTTTATTTTTCCATTCATCCCATCCTTACAATAACAATGTGTGGAATTCAAAAATACGGTATTTAAGGGGGCATAGTACCTTTACACCTTCAAAAAATAGGTTTTTCAAAAATATCTTTAAAAATTAATACAGACTATTAGGAGCATTTTAAAATAAACCGCATCAAAATCGGACCAAAATTACGGCAATAGCAATTAAAAACGTCAAACGTCACCAGCAGATTGTCCATTTAAACCGAATGTAAACTAACCGTATTCGTAAGTTTCGGTTTTCAAACGGATGGCGTTATTGAAATTATTTTCTCCCCAGTTGTTTCTAATTTCTTAATTTTATCTATTTTTAATTAGAGAAGGATGCTTGCAACTCAACACAACCCTAGTTCGAACAAATGTTTGTTTACATTTGTATTTTTCATGCTGTTTACTTCTGCTTTAGAGTTCTATCTCGCAATTCTTAGAAAAGTTTTTAAAATTTTTGTTCATTTTAGTTTTTTTGCCTCATATTAATTTGCAAAAAAATATCTAGCAAAGCACAATGTAGAGGCAGTGACTATCGCCGTAAGAGAAAACGTTTTCATAATAACCAGTACACTCGCAAAGTATCATATAAGCTTGATGTTGATTGCATATCTGCTTCAGCTAAGAAACTGTGCAAAGAAAGTGATCTTGATAAGGAAGTAAGAAATTCCAATCAATCTAATGGATATAGATTGACAAACATTGATATTTTATTATCTGAACTATCCCAATATGTAACATGTCCTAACTGCAATACTAAAGCAGTTCTAAAAGAAAAGATTTTGTATGGATTGGTATCTGAATTTTATGTTGAATGCTACTCATGCAGTACACTGTGCACTTTCAAAAGTTCACCAGTTATTGCTTCAGGTAAGGACTATGAAGTAAATACACGAATAACCTATGCTATGCGCACAGTAGGGCAAGGTTTTTGTGGTATAAAACATTTTTGCACAGCAATGGATTCGCCACCACCAGTGTCACAAAAGGCATATAAAAAGATCATGCGGAAAATTAATTTGGCAAGTTGTGAAGTAGCAGACGACTCCATGAAGAATGCTGCGAAAGAAGAAATATTAGCTTCTGGAAGCAACGAAATCTGCGTCAGTGGTGATGGTACGTGGAAAACACGCGGACACACTTCACGTATTGGTGTGTGTAGTGTCATTGGAAATATTACTGGAAAAGTGCTTGATGTTGCCATTCTTTCTTCATATTGTAAAGGTTGTGAAAAATGGCGAGGTCCAAAATCTGGACATTCATATGAGGAGTGGAAACTAAAACATCAACCACACTGTGTAAAGAACCATATTGGTTCCTCCAGTAAAATGGAAGTAGACGGGATGAAACAGATCTTTCAACGATCAGTTCCACAACGAAATGCCAAATATATCAAGTATATCGGTGATGGGGATACAAAAACCTTCCCAGTGCTTCAAAGGACAGTACCATATACTGTCGAAAAAGTTGAATGTGTGGGTCACGTACAAAAGCGTATGGGTGCTAGGCTGCGAAGATTAAAAACAATGAGTCGTGGCCAAAAATTATCAGATGGTAAGAGTATCAGCGGTAAAAATCGACTGACTGATAAGTTAATTGACAAAATTACCACCTATTATGGCAATGCTATTAGACAGAATCGCAGCTCTGCTGAAGATATGCGTCAGGCTATATGGGCAATTTATTGTCATTATAGGTCCACTGATAATGAACGTATTCTTCTGCCCAGTCGGTGATACTTCGTGGTGCAAATATCAAAAGGCAGCTGCTACAAATAGTGTTTCTTTATTTAAGCATAAAAATACTGTGCCAATTGCCATAATGGATAAAATAAAGCCTATAATAGCAGAACTAACCGCACCAAAATTGCTCAAAAAATGTCTGGGAGGTAAAACGCAAAATGCTAATGAGTCGTTTAACTCTACTATTTGGAAGTACTGCCCCAAAACTTCTGGATCGTCTAAAAATATTGTTGACATAGCTGTAAATGAGGCAATAGTAATGTTTAACGAGGGAATGATAGGGCGTATAAAGATAATGAAAGCTCTTGGCTTTAATATAGGGCATTTTGCTGTTACTTCTGCCTTTCGGGTCAATTATGCACGCATAAGAAATGCAGAAATTAAATCAAAATCATATACGTTAGAGGCCCGTAGGGCTAGCAGAATGAGAAGAAAAGCCACAAATGAGCATTTTGCAGAACTGGAAGGTCCTACATATGAAGCAGGATCATTTTCGGTATTATGTATAAAGTTTTATTCGAATTATTGAAAAGTCAATCTTTAAACTTGATTTCCTTAGTTTCAGTTTTTTACACTTTCCCGCAAGATTGTAAAAAAAGTTTTTATTCTAGAGCTACAAAAATTGGCATGCATATTCTAGTCATAGATCTTTATTCTGTATGCCACTATTATGGAAAATGGATCAATACATTTTTATTTGCAACGGTATAAAAATTGAAATTTTAAAAAAAATTATTTTTTACACATTTTTTAATTTTAAAAAATATTAAAATATAAGATATCCTTCAATTCAGTGGTATACAGAATGAAGGTTACACTTAGCTACAGTTTAATGCAATAATTGAGATTTTAAAGTGTATAATTTAAAAATTATCTTGCGGGAACATGAGGTAAGTAATTTTTTTTTAAAATTTGGTATACATATTTATCATCTCTTTAAAAATATTGTATTTATTTAAGAACAAAATTTGTCTCGTTTTCTTAAAGTTTATACATTGTTATAGATAATATAAAAAATTCAGATCAAAATAAGCAAAATTTGTTAACTTATGATGAATCGTAACATGTATATGGTAACGAACAATTTTTTTTCTCGCAAGGTACTATGCCCTTCTAAACGCTAAAGCTTCTATACGACTTTAACCTTTTAAGTACAGACGTCATATATAAACTTTCCCTCAGCCAGGGCGTAGACTTCCCGTACGTGTATATACGTCTTTCCGAAATACGATTTTTTTTGTTCACTGCTATCTGTAATATTATTCCGAAGACCTTTAAAATGCGATATAAAATGACATTGACAGTGTTTACGTAAGATTTACTTATTTCAGAGGATTTGCTCTTATTCATTCCCTTTCTCCGTAACTTTCAATCGGCTGTTAAGGGATTAATTATAAACCAAAGAAATTATGAATAAAAGTGTTACTTTTTGCATCTAATTTTATATATGGCAAGTCTTTATGGTCACTGGTGATTATAAAATTCGTTCTTAACTTAGTATTGTTACATTAATTATAAAATACACATTGTGTGTGCAGCGTTGATACATTTATAAGTGTATTATATCAGTGTAAATGTTGTTTTTTTATTTTTTATTATGTCAGTGTATTTTATTATTATTTTATTGTTTACTTTCAATAAATTAATATTTTTTAAAAATAATCTCTTGTTTTCGACTTTTTAAGCTCGCCCTTCCCTCCTAGGGTTATCACGGCCCCTTTCACCCCAGGGAGTCTGCCCCACAGTTTGAGAAGCACTGCTTGAAAGAGATCCACCAAATATTACTGTCTTAGAATACTGTCTTGAGTATCATTAAATCTCAAAAGATGCAAAAGAGCTAACATTTTCATAAATAATGCGCGATCGAAAACTAATTGTAAAAAATCGTTTCTAATCATATAAACAATTAGTAAAATCAGATTGTCTCAAAAGTAAACAAATAGTTTCAGAAAAGAAAGCGAAACCCTTTTCGCTTATGCACTGCCAGAACTCAAAGTATTGGAATTAAATAGTTGCATTGCAATGAATGTCTTTTTAATAATTTTAATAACCAAAAGAAAAAGAAAATAAATAAAAATGAGGAAACTGAACTTTGGATAGGAAGACATGAGAAATAAGACCATTAAAAATACTAGCAGAGTCACGTGGTTAGTTGTGTCTGGATTTATTCTCTCCCAAAACACGTGGTTGCCTCAGGGTTAGAAGAGAATTTCATGACACCATTTCATTTATTGTGCACCGTACCCACTATACAAGACTCTGAAGGAAATTTTATGATATGGAATGTTACCGTTGCCATTAGCAACAGCTAGGCAACAATACAATGCAAAGAAGTCTCTTAAGTATGCATATATAATTACATCAATAGTAATATTATTGAATATTAAGAAGAACTAAATATTCTACGATGTGGAATTTTAGATGGTGTGTTATTAGTTTAAGAACCCTTCCTCTCATTTAACGGTGTTTTTAACCGATACAATTTGTTATAACTAACTGTACAAAGAAAGAATATTGAATTAGTTAAATCGATATGAACACCTCCCTTCCAAAGCTACAATGTATTTCCTTAAGTTATGGAATACAGATCTAGCCATGTAGTGACCAGTAGCCCAAAGCCTAAAATATAAATCAAGGGCTCGACGGCTCTGGCTGGGCATTGGCCTTCTACATAAGTTTTCTCCTGGCATCTCTACTTTTGGCAATTGTTTTCCAGTTTTCTCAAATAAAGAACTAAATTGCTTCTTTACAAAAATCTTATAAAATTTGTTCTGACTTATGCATCAGAGACTTGGCCTTTGACTTTACGTGATGAGGAAGCTTTTGGATTTTTCAAGAGAAACATCTTATAAGCTGCATTCTTGGTGGGATCCAAGCAAATGGATCATGGAGATCTAACTTAGAACTCTACAGAATTTACAAACAACCTGATATTCTAAAATTTGTTAAATTGCAGAGACTTATAAATGGGCTGGTCATCTGGCTAGAATGAATGAAGATCGTTGCTGCAAGAAATTTTTCTGGCCAAGCCCATGGGAAATTGACCTTGGGGCAGATCCCCGTTAAGATGGATTGACTGTGTCAAAAAAGACCTAAATAATTTTAAAATATAGATCCCCTATAAAAAAAGCTATAAAATTTTTTTATTTTATTTTTCCATTCATCTGTTCTGGAAATAAATTAAAAATGGATCACACATATTTTTGAAAATATCTCATTTTTTAGTTCTAGAGTGGACTTGCTGAAAATACGCCAAGCAAGTATTGCCAGAATATTCTGGGATTTGTGTATTGAAATTATATTGGCTCAATAGGTCCACTAAACACAGCGTGCATCTTATTGTTTAACTACGAATAGAGAATAAGTGAACACACGAAATTAGCACACCACACTTTATCTTATTGTTTACAGAATGCAAATCATATATAGTTAATAATATAAATTAATGTAATTTTGAAAATCGTAATAATGAGAAAGAAACGCACTTAAAAAATATCTCACCCTATTCGACAAGTTTCCCCATGAGAACTGGCTCGAGTTCGTCCATTATTCCTCTCATGAGAAATAAATGTAATCATGTTAGTAAAGAATAAGTAATTAAAATTACAAGAGCATTCTCAAACAGGTGACTGCCCATAATGATTAAGCATTAATATGCCTCTTCGTACGATCTAAAATAAATAGTTTAATTAGGTGAATAGATTTTCAATTACACAACAATGTAAATCTTCTTGGGATTAATAAATGCAACACAGAAAAATGCATTGCATTATTCTTTTCATCTGCTTGTTCCCTCTTTTTATCGAAAAGATTCAAACGGAATTCATCATTGCATTTGCATTCGTCTCACATAAGCCGTTGTTTACAGTGAAATTGCTCCAGGGAAAGTGCCTAGAAATGAGAATGGCGCTTAGCGATTGAATGTATAAAGCTCAGAAAAAGAAAAAAAAAGATTCAATTTATTCGATTTCTATTATTACATTGTTGTTTAAATTCTCTATTGGTACATTGGATATGTTAGGTCAAGATGTTTTAAAAACTTTTATATGTGTAAAAATAATTACTCAAATGATATTGCCACTACTTCCTGAAATGAAAAAATGAATTTTCCCCCTATGTTAACTATTCGTACGGGAAGAGGAGGAGTGTTCTTAAATCATTACTTATGAAGGATGAGGTACATACATTTTCAAAATATGTTTTTCCAAAAAATGTTTCCGCAACTTTTTTTATCATTTAAAAAATATTTTAGAATGTTAAATAGTTGGTTCATATTAAAATATATGGATTTAATACTTGATAATTCTCGCGAACCCTCGCCTCGAGCTTTCGCAACTTGAATTATTTTAATTATTTATGTTTCTCCATTGCAATTTAGTGGCAACACACTTTGTATCGCGAGAAACCACGAGAAAACTTTTGTTATTCGTCAGTTGTCAATAAAGCTTCTACTTGTATTCTACGGATTTCTTGAGCTCGTTATTTACATGTTGGTTTTCTTCTTTGAACCTTTTATATGAACAAATAGAATTTTTCGATGAACTAGATGAAGCAAAAGACTCTCAAAATCCTCTCGACCCGATGTGAATTGAGGTCTGACTATTTTATTATTTGATGTTAGGCTTAAGTCATAATTATTGACAATGATAGTTAAAAGTGGATGCTTTGATTAGTTATTTTCTCTCTGTCTCTGTGTGTGTCTCACTCCATATATATATATATATATATAGAATTACGAACTTGATTCAATATATTTTGGTATTGAGAGGATCCTTTTTTGGTGATAGTTGCAATCGAGGAAATGAGGAGTGGACTTTGAAACGTTTAACATCTATATTTTATCACTGAACAAATGGTGACACAAAGAGTGCAGCAGAAATACAAATCGACAAACAAGCGAACACTTAAGACTGTCACACGTGTATTCATTATCCGCCCCTGAGATATGGTCTATTTATAGTCTTGGTCAACAGAAAGCTATTAAAATCTCATGATTCCCGGTAAACGTGTGTGTGTGTGTCTTGTTAATTGAAAGGAAGATAAATAATCTGAATTAGTATTGGAAAAAATTGGCTTTCTATTCAGTATACTCACTCACACACACTCACAAATATATATATATATATGTAATATAAAAATAGATATTTATATTCGTAATCTTTAAAGTAAAACTTTCGGAAAGCAAATTGAATGCAATATTTCGTCATTTCTGACGAAATATTGTATTCATTTTTAAGGTTTAGTTTCTTCTTCAGAAACTAAACCTTCTCTGTAGACTTAGTACCATCTCTGTCTATAGGCACAAAACAAGTAGATTCGTGGGAAACACTATAAATCTAGGCTTTTGGGGAATTTTCCTGTTCGCTATCTTCTAATATGAAAAGTTCTTATAATCTATCTCCATGTATCTCTTGGGTCGTTCTGTTTTTCCGTTATATTTGAGTGTTCGTTTATGATGGAAACAAACTTTAAATTCCAGTTTTCTTTGAGACCCTACTAGCTTGTCATATTTCAACGGCCCAATAATGACAACTATAGAATTCGAAGTCTTTATTCAGGTACGGGGTTTCCTTTATTGGGAGAACACTGAGACAACTTGTTACGGTGGTTTTTAACAGGTAAAAAAACCGACTCAGGGGGACGATGATATTTAAATAGGGAAAGTCAGAAGAGATAGCAAACCGGAAAATTCTCCAAATGTCAAGATTTATGAGGTTTTCCAGGACTGTACTGGTTCTGTGCCTCTAGACAAAGGTGGCACTAAGTCTATAGGGAAGATTTTGTGTCTGGAGGAGATGAGATGATAAAATAGTGCATTCATTTTGCATCATGCAAGTTTTACTTTAAAGGTTATGAATATAAATATCTATTTTATATTATATTTTTTACATTTTACTTCAAAAAGTCTTAAGTTCGGTACAGTTTACTTTGATTATTTTAATTTTTAGTCGTCATGATTACAATCAATTTACACAAATAAACTTTACATAACAGTAGCAACAAAAGATACGAAGGCAGTTCTCAAAGGACAAAAACATTCTTTTTATATATATATATATTATACGTCTCATCTTACATTCTTCTCTTATCAGATATTTCACGAACCTTCCTTACTCACATGATTTCCGGTTCTTAACTCGTTCATATGTCAGGTTAGGTGGCAAATGCAATATTGCATCATACAATCACGAAAAGTGAGGATAAAATTACAGTTAGAATTGTATATCGCGTCAGATGTAAATTAGAAAAAAATTAAGTTTCCCGCGATGACTTGGAGGGTTGAAGACCACCATGAATTAAAGAAAAACTCTCCCAAACGAATTGAAATAGATAGTTATATATAATTCTCCATTTAAAATTTCTTGAGAAATGTATAAAGAAGCATTACTTCGTTAATGCTCGTATTTGTATTTAAATGATTCATGTGTGTGAAAAGCTTCAGAAATTAGAGATATGCGACGGGAGCTAACAAACTTTGAACGCGGAATGCTAGTTGGAGTATACGTATGGAACATTCAGTTTAGGATGTTGTTAGAAATTCAACACTCCTTTATCCACATTGTTAAGAGATTGTCTAGAATATATTCAATTCCTTTCAGTACATTACCTCCCACCATGAAAAGCACAGTGTTTGAGGGCATCTACATAACAACCAAGATCAACGACATCTGCGTAGAGCAGTCAGTTTGCCAGATATAAGTTACCTTTTACGAATAACAACAATTTATGTGGGATGTACAACACACCTCCCATGAGCAAAACATGTGGAATTGAATATCTAATCAAAACACATACACACACAGAGAGAAAAGATCAAAGAAGAAATAAAAGTAAGTCTATATTGTAAGAAATTACTCTCTCAAATAGCTGCCGTATTCTTTGCAATTTACGAATTTTTTCACCTTTTATATTTTAACTGTTTGTAAGTTTTTTTGTCATCTTTCATTCCCAGTCCTCTATGAAAAGAAACCAGTTAAACCACTTACATTTCTTACATTTTTTACCTGTAACATATTTTTCACGTTATTTTAATTAAATAAGCTGATGAGTTGTCGCACTAAAAGACGTTAGCTTCTTATGTCAATTGACAAAAAAGTTAAATGTTGTTGAAAAATTCATGCTTTAAAATACTACCAATTTATGGTCGGGCTATACGACTAGAGAGCAATTCCTTGCCCTAAAGTTTTTATGTTTCTTCATAGAATAAATTTCTAACCGATTCATTCCGTTTTTTCCGATTCAGGAATTCTATTTTGAAGAGAAGGGGAATAAATGACGCAAGAATGAAACTTCATAAATAATGCATAAAGTAAAATCTCATTTTTCGCATATTCTATAGGTGTAGCTCTAAATTCTTCTTTGATTTCAAGGTCATAGTCCAACAAAATAGGAATGTACCTTGTTAATTGAAAGGAAGTTAAATGATCTGGATAAGTATTGGAGAAAAACTGAGTTTCTATTCAATTCACACACATGCACGCACACACACACACATAAATATATATAGTAAGGATTAAATTTCCATATTTTTATAAGGTTATTATTTTAGACTTATTATTCTTCTTAGATAGTTTTAAATACCCTCATTTTTTAGTTTTAGATAAATTTACTTTTTTTAAAGTTATTTTTAAATTTATTATAGTTTTTAAATTATATTTTCTTAGAATCTCTAAGATAATGGTAGTATGTTTACAATTCTTATTTTATTATTTCTATTCTTTTCATACTTTTGCCAAGTGCTACTTTTCAGCCATTTCTTTGTTTTGAATTTGTATTTGAGTCCAGAATCTGGCAATAACTTGTTAATTGTACTAAGATTTAGCGCGGGCTCTGCATTTCTGTATGCAATTTTTAGGTAAGTTACCTTTTTCTCATAATGGATTTAGATTTCCTATCCATTATTTCCAATAGGGTTTTGCTCGGTATTATTAACAGAAAAGGGAGAAGGTTGGCCGGCCAAAAAACATGTTCAACCCCACTTTTATATAGAGAAATGTTTTTAAGAGAAATTTTTTTGTATATAAGCTGTCCTAAGTCAGCAAGGTTGATAATACTGTAGCATCCATTCTTTTATATTTATATTTCACTCTGTTATTTCAATTTTTCTTATCTCCTTTTTAATTCTGTTTGGTTATCTTGCTATTACAGATTTTTTTTTCAGTTTTAATCATGTTAATTCATCTCTCTTTTGTAGAGAAATTTTGATTATATATATATATGGTGTGTGTAATAATTACCCGTTTAAAGTTCCTCTCGAGGGATTTTATTTAATCTATAATGGTCTTGAAGCTTCCAAGATATCGTGTAATAATTCATTTTTAGCTTACCCACCTAAAGGGAAATATACTGTTAATCACAACTTTTCCTCTTTAAATACTACCACGCTCATATTTTTTTAAAACAAGATGCAATATTGCAGTGTTCTGATCAATCACAGTAGAATTTAACTGAAACCATATGATTTTAAAAGCTTCCTGTTAAGGGATTTATAAAAGCTAAAATCTTCGGAACGAACATAGAAAAAGCTTTTGTACGTCGTCTTAATGTCCGCATGCCTTTGTGTTAGATGTGTTTCATCGCTGTTTATGTTATACGTATTTTAATCAACTAAATAAATGCGCATCTAAAATAACGAGAAGTCTCCACAATCTTTCAAGGACTGCAACCAGACAAAAGATTATCCCACTAAAGAGATTTTAATTCCCTCGAAATTGTTTCTGAAGCCGGCAGGATATCATCTGAAAATGAGAATTCCTTTGACCAGAAGACTGTGTAAATTAAAAGCTTCAGCGAAGTTCAACTTATGTGGTGTTTTATGTGCAAAATAATTCGTTTAAAATAATAAATCGTTCCCAGGAAAAAGTGAATTCTCCAGTGCATCGAATATAGTGCAGCAAATTCATAGAATCTCACAGTAAAATGTCTAGACTCAAGTGAAAGCTTTTCATTTGTACATAATTTTACATTTGCAAAGTTAAACTCCACAGAGAGAGAGAGAGAGAGACACTAAAGAAACAAGTTGCAGAGACCACTAAGGGATCTCACACTCACTTGATATAAGATCGAATGTTAGTATGTGATCGTGAGTTTACTTCTCTGGCGTAGCCCCAAGAATCATTAAGTGTACCACTCGGAATACCCACTTCGAAGATACCCCCCTACTACTCTAAAAAATAAAACATACCACTATATTTATAAACATAAAAATATTTCGTGGTATTGCCGGAAATACAAAATAAAAATGGGCACTTCATATATATTTTTTTTCTTTTTTATTTATTTTATTTAGGAAAACATTTAATCTGAAAATAACTCAACACCATATCTATTAAGCCCAAATATACCACTGGCTTTAAGAAAAATTGTATAATTAGAACAATTATCGCAAAAGGCAAACCCTACGCTAGCCATTCAATAGTTTTTAATACAAAAGTTCCCAAACTTTTTTGTCTCATAGGTTCCTTCCCGTATTTATCGGTTTTGAAAGATCCCTCCTTACCTAATACTATATTTTTGAATATTTATTGACTTAAATACCTTTTTGACAACTGATATAGAGCTACTTACTTTAAAAGGTTTAAATTTCTAACTGTAGGGAAGGATGCTATTTAAAACGGAAAAAATATATGTTTAATTATTAAATTTCAATTTAATTAATACAAAAAATAACCGAGCAACAAACAAATTCTTTTAATGGGAGAAATGAATCTGGTTTTTCAATAACAAATTTTCAACATTTGGCATCAATCTTGTCATGTTTTTTTTTTTTTTTTGTTTTTGTTTTTTGTTATGGAGATTGGCATTTGCGCTGAAACTCCTCACTAGGAAAAGCAAATAAACACTTTCTCACAATATTCCATAATTCGAGACCACCAACAGGTATATCTTTTTAAAACCCCAAATTGTTCTTGTATCAGTTTCTAAACTTTACTTTAAGATCTTCGTTAGTACCCATTCCGTTCAGTTCCTATTGTAATATGATTGTTTTTCAATGTGACCATAGGAACTGATTCTCCATTGGGATAGTATCATACTTAAAGCATTCTAAGACCTCGTTTCAAAATCTGAATCAAGGACATTTATAAATGCAGAACGTAGATTAAAACGTCTTGGCACATTGTCAGTGACACATTCAGGAAATTCTCGACGTCCAATGCTTAAGTTTAATTCTGGAAAGAAACGCTGAAATATAGTTCTTCTTTTAAAAATATTTAGGATGTCACCTTATAGCTGGAAATTAAAATCATTATATTTGGTTAATTAATCTGTTAAATAGATGAAATCGGGTTTCCACTTGTGTGAGTAAATTTTATTTAAAATTAAAGTCACGATCTGGTTTAATGAGAACCAATATCATAAACCACTACCATTTATACCTCATGCACCCCCAAATTATTTTTCGCTTACGTCGACCATTGCAGGTCTTCATAAATCCCAGGGAGTCGATACAGACCACTTTGGAAATCACTGGTTTTATATAGTTTATCATTTTCATACGGCGTTAGCACTGCACTACTAAAACAAATTGAAATATTCATCCTATTTAAAAAAATTTTGCAAATGTTTAAATTATAAGAATTAGAGTTATGGAAGAATATTTATTTTATTTTTATTTAGAATATTTTCTTTTACTGGGGGGGGGGGTATAAGTTTATTATTTTTTTTTCTCTAATTGCTTTGAAGTTTCTCAAAAATATTGCTAAAGTTTCAATTATAATTGTAATTTTCGTAAAATTTAGATAATTTTTTTTAAAAAAAATAATGTTAGTTAAATATTAGTATTTATTAGTACTGATTCCTAAAAAAGCATTTATAGCTTTTTAGTATGCTATTTCTTAAAAAAGTACTCTGAATGTGAATGGGTACTTTAAACGTTGTTAAGAGAAAGCAAGGATATAATTTAATACAAAGAAAACAATTTCAGAAAATTTAAGATAAATATAATCAAATCTCATGAAAATGGGATGAAACAGTGTATATAAATGTAAGAAGATCCTTAAAAACTTTCACTAAAAAGTAAAAGCAACGTGGGTTATTATGCCAATTAATTTTAAAGTAATTAGATATTCGGTCCCCATATTTCAAAATCTTGGAGATCAAAAATGCAAATGTGGATAGAAATTAACTTATCAAAGCAGAGGAATCTCACTAGCCTGAAGCGTTGGTAAATGTTTTGAAAATAATCTCAGGAAAAAAAAGATATTGGATTCCAAATTTAATTTATCTTATCACGTTTTTTTTCTTCGTGGTGCTCGTCAGATGCGGAAACGAACAATTTTCTTTCTTAATTTAGGAATAGTCATTAGAGTTTTCGAATTCGTGAGGAAATATAAAAAATTTAATTTAAATATTTTCCTTTCTAGATATTACTTTTATTTACAATAATTTTTCTTTCAGAAACTTCCATTTGTTTGAGTAATTAATGAACTAGAATAAACTAATAGGTAAAAATGCAAATATATCTGAAAAAGCAATTAGAGTGGGAGAACATTTTAAAGAATATATACATAAATCACATTAACACTATTTCTTATATGCTTAGATGAAAAAAAATTATTTTTTAATCTTGACGAATTTTTGTTCAATTTGCTTCGAATCGCCATTTTTTTGCAAAATGATTTATGATTTTTATAGTACCAGATCACACTGTAGAGAAGTTTTTTTTATAAAGAAAATAGAAAATCAATAATTTAGATAATTTTAATGGTAATTTTCCGGAAACTTCATGTAAGTTTAATTTTGGCTCCTGAAATCATATATAAGTAAGTTTTTACAAAACAAAATAAAATAAAAAATGAAAAACCCAACTTTTTTTTAAAAAACTTCAAAAATGTTTTATTAAACAACATATTTTTTTGTAAAAGGATGTTTTTAATGCTCAAAAGTGTAAATATAATTGGCTTGTGTATGAGTGCGAAAGTGGCGTTGTGCTGCAATTGTGTTGTATTTAATATTCCTCGCATGCTGCGAAAACGTGAGAGACTTACACAGTTTATTACCTAAAGAGTAGACTTGTTGTGTGTGTGAATGTTCGATCATATAATAAAGAACTCTATGAAAAGTTTATGCACTCTTCTCGATCTATGTCTTTTGTGGAGTAAAGTAAAAAAAAAGCAATACATATAAAACTATAATCAGTAAAGCGATAAAATTAACAGAAAATATTTCATTTGCTGGTTTTAATATAAATTACTATTGGATGTGAATTTTCAATAATGCCATTTGCTTATAATTGAATATAAAAATGTCTTTTTATGCAGATAAATATGTATTTAACTGTTGGATAAATTTAAATATTGTAAAATTCTTGTTTCTTAGGATTAAAAAATTTTGCAAAGTTTATGAAATATTTAGAGAAATTTAACTTACAAAAAGCCTCAGATGTTATTGAAAATCTCTTAAAATTGTGCACGAAAATTATATCCCACATTTTCTCCTGAATGATATCGAAATTTCAAAGGAATTGAAAATAATTGATTTTTTAAAAATTAAATAACGATTAAAATTAATTTAGAAAGTGATTTCAATTATTTGTATAACGAATAAGAATTTTTCCATATGTATAGGTGTACAGAATGTGTTATTTAATTTTTCATTTTCCCATTCGCGCCTTTTCATTCTTTGTATTAAATGTGTCTCTTTGGCAGACATATGTGGACAAATAATGTTTTATTTGGTTTATATGAAAAGGAATTATGAAGATAAATAAAAGAATTAAAAATAAAATTCTGCAACATCCTAATTTTTTAAGAAATTATTTTTAATTTTAACAGTAGTGATATAAAATGATAATTTTATTAGAGGAAAAGCACGCTATTAATGTGGGAAAAAAGGAAGAAGAAAAGAAGATATTTATTTGATTTTCGTATTATTCAAATTATTTTTTATCAGTGACTGTCAATTTCCTAAAAAGTTGAAACATTCCTTGTTTGCAAAATATTATGTATTTTTACTTTACTGTGGATTGCGATTCAAACAGATTTAATTCCTTAAAATATGCGCATTCATTGTTTTTTTTTTCAAAAATTTCTCATGTAACTATTTAAAAAAAGTCTCAAATTTATTTTGAAACAGAAAAAGAAGAGCATTGATAAAAATCGTCTAAAGTCCTTCGGTATCAATCATTTATTTTTCAGAAATTCTTGACTTCACAGTTCTAAGATATGTTTGAAGGAAATAAGTTATATAGATAACGGTGAAACTGAGAATTCTCGAACATCAATTTCTAAAATGGAAGTTAAAAACAAGAAAAACGAAACGGAAAAGCTCTGTTTCCTAGTATCATTTATCATTGATGGTAACGAGAAAGGCCAAAATCTCGCCGAATAGAGGTTCTGAATTTTGGTGAGAAAAACATGCTATTTTCTGCACATTATTCATCTCTTCCTGGTTTCATTTCTGTTTCGACGTAAAATATTTCAGTCTCAGAATCGGGAAAAAAGATGGGAAAGAGTGTCTAAAAATAATATATCTAATTCAAATTTAGTAGTTCAGTAATATGAACTAACATTACTTTTTTTCAATGTCACCACATAATATTGAATTAAAAGAGTAGGGAGATTGTTTACTGTGTTTGCAGACCATGTTTTTATAGAAGTGAAAGAATGTTCGTATAATAAAGTAAATTGATTAGCAAAAAAAATACATAGTAATAACTGAGATTTATAAAAACATGTTTTTATTGTGTCTTGAAAATAAGGTTCTTAGAAGTAATTCAAAACTGACGATAACAATGCATAAAGTTATAAGAAATTACATTATTTTTTTTTTATTTGGCAAGAGTAAAACTCCAGTATGTACAATTAAAAGTGACACAAAGTTACACAGATTTAAATTATATATATCTAATATATAAAATTCTCGTGTCACAGTGTTTGTAACCAAACTCCTCCGAAACGGTGTGGCCGATTCTTATGAAATTTTGTGCTTATATTCAGTTGGTCTGAGAATAGGACGTAAACTATTTTTCATTACGATATTGTAATTAATTAAAAAGATATTAATTAAAAACCTTAAAACGCTTAATTGTCTTAACCCTGCGCGTTATTTTTCCCGCCTAGCGTCGTGAATGAAAAGAGGGTGAAATTTTTCGGTATTCTCGATGTTATTTAAACAGCCATCCGATTTTTGTTTTTTAAATTAGACAAAAAATAATTACAGAATCGGAAAGATCATTTCTTTTGCCACAATACAGCATAATTTTTTTGCAAAATAATAATATTTTCTATTTTTTATGATTTTTTTTTAAATCGAGTTAAGACCGATGCGTTTTTATGAAAATCTTTTTCTAAATCGTTGCGTATGAATTTATTTTCGTGTTATTAAAACGATATTTTGTGTTAAATAAGTTCATGCGTTTTTCTTTTTAAATCAGTCATTTAAAAAAAAATGCTAAAAACTTTTTTTTCTATGATTTTTTAAAAAATACTCAAAATTTTAACTCAACATTAAATAACTTCGTCATTTATTAAAATCATCGTACGGAACTTTTTTACGTTTGTAGAACAATGTTGTCCAACTTTTGTGTGAAGATTGAAAAACTTGCTTAAAAATTACGGATTTTAAAATTTTTTTTGTGATTTTCGTAAAATACCGTTTTTGCGAGAAGTAATTTAAACAGTTTTTTTTTGTACATTTTTTATTTAAAAGTACGTTGATTTTGCAATTAATGTGTGAAATTTCAAAACTTTAACGGGAAAGTTAAGCCCTCAAAAAAAAAAAAGGAAACCTTTAAAAAAAATCCTCAATTAGTTTGTAATTTCAATTAGTTGTAGTAATTTCTGTTTGGAAGACGGGAAAGGTTGAGATAGCTTTGAGTCTTTCACTAATGCAGAAAAAGGGGAATTCCTTCATAACATTGCTATTTGCGGAGGGACGCTCATTCATATAACGCATCACAACCGATAGTTTTTTTTATTCTTAAAGATTTAATTATTGAAGAACAGTGGAATATAAGAAAAATATATCATAAAAAATATAAGGAAATATTCTGAAATATATTTTTATCACATAGTATTATTTTCTTTTCGAATTTTATACTATAAATGTGTAAATAAAGGCTTTTTACCAATTTTTTTATAACTTTTTTTTAATGTAACACTCAAAAACAACGCAATAAAGAAATAAACAGTCGTTTCAATAGGTAACGGTAAGAATTTTTCCATTACTTATATTTATGAAAAGTTTAATCGCGTTTTTACTCCGTTATCATTATTTTAAATAAGTTTATTTGCAATACATTTAAATGTATTGCTTTAAATAAATATTTTTTTTAAATAAAGCAGTATTGTTTCCTGTAAATCATTAAACGAAACTTTTAATCGTTATGTATGGATTTCTTATAATTATGATAAGTTAACCATCTAAACTAAAAAAGTTCATACTTTTCTCTTTTGAAATCAGTGATTTAGTAAATTTATAAATACCAAACATCATTTATTTCTTCACGATTCGAATTTTCCCCCCTTCAAAACAATAATACTTTGCTTATTTTATGATTCCTTCTAAAATGAATAAATATCAATGCATTTAAATGAATATGATTTTTAAAAAGTTCATTGGTCATCTAAAATCAGTAATTTAAAAAAAAAATTAAGAATTTAAAAAAAACCTTTTTTTTACAAAATAATGATATTTTGCATATTTGATGATTTTTTTCTAAAATGAATCAATATCGGTGTCGAACATTTAAAAAAATCTACAATTTTACTTCAAAATTTAAAATAGTAGTGAAATTTCGTAATTTGAAAATGTTAAACGAGAAAGCCATGACAGGCACTCACGGGCCATGCACTCACATCGTACGCGTCACACCCACACAAAAAATCTGGCATCAGAAAGAAAGGAGAAAATTAACATAGGGATTAAGTTATACCCTCGGTAAAAGCCCGTGCAACGCCGGGCCATGCAGCTAGTATATATATATATATATATACTATACTTTACTATATACTATACTATACTATATACATTATACTTTAAATTACAGTAAAATAGTGAGTAAATAATAGTTTACTTCAAATTACAGTAAAACAGTAAGTAAATAATATTATACCCAAAGTAAGACAATAAGCAAATCAGTAAGTTCAGGACAAAGCAAAAAATTTTTTAAAAAATCACGGGATTATTATCTAGGTTTCTGATTAAGATTGCACAATTCAATAAAGTCTGAAGGCGTGGATTTTCCCTATATTTGCCTGGGATCACTTCCTAAAGTTAAGTACAGTATATTTAAATTTTTTAAATTAAGCAAAAATAAATTAACTGTCAAGGCTTTAATCGACACGAATGCGACAAGGAAGTAGCAAACATGTTAATATATGAAGCAAAACAAAGAATATAATTATGAAC
The DNA here is from genome assembly GCA_019973975.1 of Trichonephila clavata. Taxonomy (NCBI): domain Eukaryota; kingdom Metazoa; phylum Arthropoda; class Arachnida; order Araneae; family Nephilidae; genus Trichonephila; species Trichonephila clavata. The sequence goes on along the minus strand of BMAO01012583.1, from coordinate 274,703 downwards.
TTTCCCAAGTTATAAAATAGATCTATATTGGAGTCATTAACAAAATAAGGTTTAAATACAAAATAAATAAGCATATTGGCATTAATAGGATATTTGAATACACCTCATAATCATATAAAGTTTGCAGCGTGGGGCAATCCTTTCATGGAGTAATCAATCACTTCGCTCTAAATAATCGCCGTTCCTTTTGTAGAGAAATTTGGAACTTTGTGAGAGTGGAACAACCCAAATATTTTAAATCAGATTAAGGTAAGGGGAAACACACGCGCCAGCCAATCTAAGCTCTCACTCCCCTCCCTTTTTAGGTAGTCGTTAATGATGTCAGCTTTAAAGACAGGCGCATTAGTATCCATTAAAATGAAAATAGCACCAACTGCTGTAGTGTATAGTGGGTCTAAGGATTTCATGCCGATCCTCGTCACCCAGCACCGTCTGTAGATGTGTATAGGTAGGTGAAAAATCCCTGCTCACTCCATAATGCTTCCAATTTAGAATGCGGGGTACCCTATGATATTCTACAGCTAATTGCGTCTTATTTTCTTCAGATCTTCATACGGTAGAAATTTAGCTTCAGGTCAAATCTCAACATTATCCATGAACACATAACATCCCATCCCCAAACACAAACAATTAATTTCCGACACCACTTTAATCGTGAAATTCTCGATGGCATGGATAGAGGAGTCAGTGAGTGAATTTTAAAGCCGCACTATTCAGCTATATATACTCGAGGGCTTTTGGTGACGTACTTCATAATTTTGAGCCATGGTCAAGTGACGAGGACAGAAACCTGAGCTGACACCTCTTGTCCTAACTTCTACACCACACCAACAGGAGAACGTTAGAGCTTTGAAAGATTTAACATGCATCGCCTACCTAAACGTCGGTTTTTCAGTGGTACTAGACTCGAACTCATGACACGCCAACCACGAGTCCGTGACCTTGATCACTAGGCTACCACGACCTCACAAATAGAGGAACAAAAAACTATTTTTCAAGAGCATACAGTCCATTCATGCGTAGCTTTCTGCATGCATTAATAGCAGTACCGTTTTATTGATAACCGCTTCAACTATAATTGCCCATGAGTGAATGCAGATTTTAAATTCCACTTGGGTACAACGGCTCTATATTGATCTCCTACAGGGGACGTAAGCATTGGATACCGGCCACAGGCTGCTTTGAAACTGTCTTCATAGTCGTGAAAAGACGGATGGATGAACGCTGAAGAAAAGAGCAACATCTGTCATTGATAACCTTGCTTCAAATTGCACTATAGAACAGCATTCATTACATGTCATTCGTTACTACACGTCATTCTGAGCCATAGAAGCACGTATGTCGAGATAACTAATCGTACGAATGTTTTTCTGCACTTACATTTAACTCTTCTAATCCTTTGCCATACTTCTCATACGATTGCTTTTTTTTTTGCATTTTCTTGACGTGATATTGATATTGAGTGTTACGTAACATTTTTGCATATTTCTGTTTACCTCGAAAACGAAATGCAGTTTCTGAAATTAAGCATGCTTAAACTTTTGACAGTAAATGTATATTACTGGACTGAATGAAAATGCAGAAATAATTCACAAAATATGTAAAATATCTAAAATTAATTTATATATATCATCATGATCTATGAGTATTACAAAAAGGCTATATTTACTTAAAACATAATAAAATTATATATGAGCTAAGACTATTTTATAAATAAATCTAAATCATCGCAAATTTGGAATATCAAAATAAAAATCTACTTGTAAACAAACGAAAGAAGGCAACACATGTACATTAATTCAATCCACAAAATATTTTGCAGAAAGGCATTTAATTTGTAAAATAAAGCAGGTTTAAAATAAAATTACTTTTTACAGTAACGAATTCATTGAGATAATATGTTGAAGTGATTGTTTGCAGAAAATATATTACAGAAAAATAAAATGAAATCTTTCATTAAATCTTAGTTATGAATGCTTAAAATATCATAATTAATTCCCAGTTTTTGAAAAGTCAAAATCTTTAATTAAAAACTTATTTCATGAATTGTTGAATTTAACTTGAATCAGTTTTAAGTATTCCATAAAAATGACAAAAAATTGTTGGGTTTCTTAATAAAACTCAACATCAGATATCAAAGAAACACACAATTTGTATACAGAGTATAAATGTATAATTGAACTAAAAGAATTTTTATTAAAGCCAATTAAAATGAAAGACAGCAAATAAGTAAAAGAAAAAAAAGTAGCTGAATTAATTGGCCCCCCTTTTACTTTAAAAAGCGAGCTATTCATTCACTATATTTGGTTTATATTTTATTTATGAAATCAGTTTTCTAAATTTAAAAGCCGACAGTTATTAATATCTGGAATTATTAAGACAAACTTTTAACCAAAAGCTGATTCTTCGTTATTTCCAATAAGATTAATTTTTTTATCAGTGACTTTTGGGTATTTTTCAGTTTTAAATAATAATCCGATAGCTAAAATAAGGTAAAGCGCTTTAATGAGTCCTATTTCCAATAACCATCGAATCCCCATTTAATTGGGGATTTGCATCCAGGGATTAGTCAAAGAGAAAAATAAAATATTTAGGCCCCATATTTATCTTCAATAATTTATTCTAAAAGAATTTCATTTAAGTTCAATTTTTTTGCATTTAATTGCGCATTGATTGAGATCTGAAATCCATTCAGCGCCCTTTCATCATTAAATTGTAATTACAAGCATTTTGGTTGAAAAAAATTAATCCTGATAGAAGAAAATCATCATTAAGTTTTGAAAATAATAGAATGTGGAAAACGCGATCAAACCAAAAAGAAAAGAAAGAAAAAAAGTGGTGACACAATTCAATTTTTGAAGAAGTATTTGTGAATAAGTAATGAATAGTTTGAACTTATTTATAATTAACTCTAAATCTTTTAACATTTTTCTGCAGTTTCAAGAGGATCTCGCGAATTTAGATTCTGAGTTTGAAGAAGAGAATGATATCCGAGTTGACAAATAAAATTGTTCTAACTTCCACTCAGTGGAATATGAGACTCCTATGTGTAAGTAATGTGGAGTGTGCTGGATTGGTTTACTCAAACACACCACTTGAATAAGAGAATGTTCGTTTATTTGATGAAGTCTGAAACAGGTTCAGGAATTGTTTACATATATGTGCAGTTTTCAAAAAGTTGGAGAGAGTCAATCAATGCACAATCAGCTCACGTATGTTTAAGGTATATCTGGTTGCCTACCAGCGATCAGGCAATTAGCAGTTGTTTCTCTCATCTAGAGAACCTCGTTCAGACGTCTCTCCAACGCGAGAGTTGTCGGTCTAACTGTGTATCCTGCTTTGCGATCTGCTGCTACAGGGAATATCAGAAACGAAGGTGCTGCTTTCTGGTGGAGAACTGAGGAATCAATTCTCACATTAATATTGAAAAGCCTACTTTGAAGTCTATTGTCCATAGACTTCAGGGTGAGACGTTAGTAAAGTAATAACTCAATCAAGCAATATTAAGAAAAATTTATAAAGAAATTTTGAGCATCTTAAGATATGGTTATGAGTGTTGAATCTCACGGCTTTTAATAAAAATAACTTTATATCATTATATTCTTTCCATCAGCTGGCACAAGTTTAGATTTTAGTAGTCCTTTTAATATTTTTATTCAATACTGAAATACGCTTATAAAGTCGAAATCGTTTTCTGCAGACAGTTTTGTGTGGTACAAACTTCATCACCACTCCACGGACAAATATAAGGATTTACCTAATGAAAAGTGGACAACTGCCATTGCGCCAGATTGAATGCAACTTTTACAGAGCCACCAAACAGCGACACGGAGAACGGTAGAAAGTGTACACCGCACATGATGTTTAACAGGAAAACCTATCAATTTTAGAGGAAATTAATCGAAAGTAAAGCCGTGCTGTATAAGAATGCGTCCAGATCAGAACAACGTGGGGTATTACGGTTTTTGATTGCAGGAGGGGAGTTTAATGCGGACATCTAACGGCATTCTTTAGTGAGCACCGCTTAGGTTGAACGTATTGGAATAGTTATGGTAAAGGTTTTCGAAAAGGGCAGCAAATGATATCTAATCTCCATGACAATGTCCGTCCACACTTCAAGTTAAACCAATGTAACTTTTTTTTAAAAAAAATACATTCGAAAATATTAGAGCACCCACTGGACAGTCCGGATTTGTCACCCTGTGATTTTTAGGCCTGTAGGCCACTTAAGAAAGTAGTACCTTTCTATTTGAATGATGAAGTGAATGAAGCTGTGCAGGATTTTCTCAAGAATCAACCTCGTTCTTTCTATAGTGAAGACACAGATCTGTGGGTGGAACGATGGGGGGGGGTCAGTGTTACACCCCCCCCAAAGAGATTTCTTTAAATTCAAAGGAAATCATTCTTTTTATTGAACTTTTACACTTTCCATTTGGGAAACCCTTATATTTTTTCTTTTTTTTTCTTTGTGAGAAGGGTTTTCTAATTACGCATGCTACTTTATAACTCAAAATATCAAGTTGCTTATTCGATATAACACACGAATTCTCATTCATGATTGCAACAAAATTAATCCCCCCTCCCTTTCTCTAGAACAAACAGCTCAATTCACTTTTAATTAACAAATGGCAAAAACTTTGTTTCATGTATTTTTTTTTTATTTCAAAACACTTTACTCAAATTGAAAGTTAGGGAAAAAAAGTCATTTGAAAGACAAGCCCCATATTATTTCACGCTTTTCTTTTGAGCGTCCAAAGTAGTTTTGTGAATGCAATTAGGACATCGAAATACAAAAGCAAGTATTCGTAGGAATTCCACTTAAAGCACTTTGTTAATTAGAAAACCGGTGAAAGAGGGTCGAATCGGAACGGTCTCTTAACGCCTTCGCACTAATCATTCCACCCAGTGGAGAAGAATTCCTCATTCCTCGAGGATTCCTCAGGGGTAAGGCCCGCTTTTACTTTAGCAGTAATTCGACATCAAAAGAAAGCGGTCCGATTCTGAATACGGTAATTGGCGAACGCGGAGTTGATAGTGGACCGTTCGTGGCTTAATTGGGTTTATCCGGAACTGGAAGAAAACCTCGTTACACAACTGAGATGGGGGAAGGGATAAGCGCAATTTCTTTGTCACTTAAATCTTACCCGACACCCCAATGCGGACAGAAGCGATGCTAGAAGTCGACGTTTTCTATTAATCCTATATTTCTCATCCATACAGATGGTACAACGTTTCAGTTAACAAGATGCTTCCGAATTTAAATTATTTTTATTTCAATGTAAAACTCTATACTTTTCCCTTCTATTATAGATATTGAAACACGCCACGCATGTTGTTTTTTCCGTAGTATCTCGCTGATTGGGGTAAAAAGTATTGCAGAGAAGTTCGATTCCCAACATGAACTTGAAAAATGATTATGGTATTCTAGGAGATTTGGTCAGGGTTACTATATTGTCGACTTTATAGCCCTTGGCGAGAGATTGGGCAACAAATTTGACAAATTATACCGCAAAGGAACTAAGGAGAAGTCTCTAGATGTCCTGTCCCATGTAAAATTCTATACTTTTCTCCTCTTCTATAGATATTAAAACACGTCACACATGTTGTTTTTTTCCCCGCAGTAATATGCTGCTTGGGGAAAATAAAGTTTTACAAGAAAGTTCGGTTCCCAACATGGACTTCAAATATGATGATGGCAATTCCAGGAAATTTGGTCCCGGGTTACCATATAGAGGATTTTATCGCCCTTGGCGATAGATTGGGCAACAAATTTAAGGTATCCGAACACGTTCGGAGTACTTTTTAACAAAATAGCATACTAAAATTTTATTAATGCTCTTTTAGGACTCAATACCAATAAATATTACTATATATTTAGCTATCAAAATTTAAAATAAATTACCTGAATTTTACAAAAATCACAAATATAAGTGAAATTTTAGCAATATTTTTGAAAAGCTTCAAAGCAGTTAGAGAAAAAAGTAATAAACATATATTAGTAAAAGTATTACGTAAACAAACTAGATGCATTTATCTAGAAAATGTACTAAAATTTTAATTTTTTATTAAAATTTGAACATTTTAGAGCTGATTGAGTAAACATTATAAGAAATATGACATTTTTTATGAGACCATTATTTAAATAACAAGCCATAACTCAAAAAGTATTCATGCAATAACAAATATTTCAGTACATTCTCTAGAAAATAACGTAAATATCAGGTTTAAAAAGTTTTATAGAAATACATTCATAATATTTTGAGTTATCAGGCTCGCCATGATAGATTTTGAGCAATTTAAATGCCCACTTCTGGTAGATCAAAAACCCACTTCTGGTTTTTCTAACTTTATAAAATTGATTGTAACTTGGCCTCTAGGTAGTGTAGAAACAAAATAAAGTATATTTCGTAAAGTCAAAAGATAGCTCTATTAAATAAAATAAAAAACGAAAATATCTGTCTTGACTGAATTTAGTCATTTTCCACGTGTTCGGATACTTTAACAAATTTTACCACAAAGGAACTAAGGAGAAGTCTCCGGAAAAGACCCGTCTGGGTGTCCCGTCCGATGTAAAACTCTACACTTTTCCCCTCTTCTATAGATATTGAAACACGTGACACATGTTGTTTTTTTCCCGAGTAATATGCTGCTTGGGGAAAATTAAGTTTTACAGGAAAGCTCGGTTCCCAACATGAACTTGAAATATGATGATGGCAATTCCAGAAAATTTGGTCCGGGTTACTATATTGACTATTTTGTCCCCCTTGGCGACAGATTGAGCAACAAATTTGACAAATTATACCACAAAGGAACTAAGGAGAAGTCTCTGGAAATTTCCGTGACATACTTCCGGGACCTCTCAGAGCAGTTCCGGTTTGGGGCCTTGGCCCAGGGGCCCGGATAAGCTTGACTTAACCATGTTTTCTGCTTATAAATTTTGATCCACCAGTGCTAAGGGCGCCAGCAGATCTTCAGCACCCAGGGCCCGAAATGTCCTTAAATCGGCACTGTTTGCGATCAGTCAGTCGAGTTCAGAATCTGCTTGTGCGTTTTCTGCGATAAAACAGATATAATCGATGGAAATTCCTACAAGTGGAACTATTCTAGAGAGCCGTTTCTTGAGCGTTGTAAAGCTTGTTTATAACGAGTATATTTTCATTTTCCATAAATAAACTGTTTTCACACACATAGTTCTTTGTGTATATGCGTCAATTTGTCTTTGTGAAGTCATCTGTTTGTCTTTTTCCATTAAAATAAATGTTTTATTATTCAATTAATTGGAATCATTGGCTGTTCTTCTCACACTCAGATTTCTAACAATATTAACTCACTTGCTTAGAAAAGAACACGTATGCTTCTCACTCCTCTAAAGATTTTCAAATATTTCTGGTAACAGCACCAAGAAAGGTCTTGTGTAGGAATTCAGAAGATTCGTTTAGTATTAACCAGAAACCCCAAACTATTCATTTGCAAATAGAATTTATTTTCCTACCAGTGATGAATCTATATAAAAAAATCCTCAGAATTTACCACTGGAAGGAAACATATACCCGAATCACTAATCAGCTTAAAAAAAGGTTTGGTCAGAAATTCGAGTGTACACCTTTCCCGTTAACATTGCATGTCTTACTTATCTTAAGACCACTTGACTTCCACGACCCGTTGAAAGCAGGTTGCAATCCTGTTAATCCACTTGCCCATGACTTATTTCGAATGTGTAAATATAACTGAGTTAGGAATTCTTATAGAAACAATACATACTCTGGTAAATACATATTTAACTAAAGATAATTAAGACATAAGTAAGTATGGTTATTCATGAGTTCATCATTATTGTTAAAGTAATATTCCATTAATAACAATCCTATACGAACTTGAAACATAAAGAGTGTGTTGGTGTGATCACTCACATCTGGGGATTTTTTCCATATATATTCATGAATCCAATATCTGAGCAGTCACCTCACTTTCCAAATTTCCACATCTTGCCAACTTGAGGACTAGAACCTCTACAGAATAACGAACATCAACTTTTCACAGCAGATCTGGAGTAGCACCACGATTTAAACCCACAATTTTCTCGAAACAATGGAAGCAAGTTGATTGCGACTGGAATAATTAGTGAAGCATATTATGGAGTAAGTAATACAAATTTAAATGGATTGTTTTGAATTGATGCACTATCAGTAACAGGCACATTAACAATATCCAGCTTTTAAAAGGAAATTTTGTCAACTTGAAATAATTTAAGGGGATGCGATACATTTCCCTCTTGGATAAAATAAATAAAATAAATAAATGTAAGTAGTAAAAAAACCATATATAAGGACGCATTTTAAAGTCGAGAACCAGTCAGTATTCTTACAGAAACATGCATATATATAACTCCCCAAGAACTTCTATTTATTATGAACATGATATGACGCAGTTTTTATTTATTTCGTGTAATCCTGTCCCCTTACTTTCAGATTTATCGTAAATGAATTATTCATTTTTATTCGTAAGATATTTATGATGTCTAGATCTCGCGTATTAAAAGACCTCATTTCCCATTCATATATGTAGTCTAGATTCAGTTGGTGGGTATACGGATAAAAAGGATAACAAACAAGTTAGTATAACTGACTAGAGGCGAAAAAACGCTATCAAAACTCATTCAAGATATAAACAGAACAAGAATTAAGCATCAATGGTGTCATATGTAACACATTTTTTATAATTGAGATCTTTCATTAAATCACAGACTGTAGTTTTAGCAAATTTTATAGGTTAGGCATTTTTTGATTCTTATGTAAACATCAAAATGAAAAATATCCCTCGATGTATAAAGAAATCACGATCACATAACTAAGTTGCCGAATGATCTGTCACCCCTTTTAACGACTTTGTACCAGTCTTTTAACAGATTTAAGCAAAAATTTTACACAAAATAGTATTATTTACCAGAGTGCTGTGTTATTTAAAGTCTGCTTCAATCGAATGAAGCATTAGAAATAAATTGTTCATTGTATTGTACATTGTACACCTTTAAAATTTGCTTCTCATTTTATTCGTTATTCACTGTATATATATATAGAGAGAGATGGTTAAAATTTTTGACACTTTAAAAAATTCTTACGTTTTTTTTAAATTTGTATGATTTGCAAAATTTTAACATTGCCCGAATTGAAAAGGTCCTTTATATTATTTTAAAGAGAACTTAATACCAAATTCAATACAAAAAATTACACTCAAATATTTGCAAAGCAAAAAAATGTTATTCTTCTCTAACTATCAATATACATTAGATACTGATGACAGCAATGAGCTATTAGTACTTTTAAGGTTTAGCTTTAATTTATTATTACAGCTTCACATCGGTGTTTCATTGAGCTGAAAATAATTTTAAGTTCTTCCTTGATTATTACATGATGCCAGGGAACAATTATAGCTTCAATTAATTCCCTTTTATTCCATATGTATTTCATTCGGTTCGGACAAGAGCTTTCAAATGGTGCCACAAATTTTCGATAGGATTGAGGATAGAACTGTTTCCTGGCCAGAAAAACAATGATATATATTCAAGAAGCAAGGAAATGAAATAAAAGTGTAGATTGGAAACCTAAAAAGAGATGTGTGACGAGAAAGGGGCTTTTCCTATGTTAACATTGCAAGACAGGTGGGTGGTTCAGTGACTACATCTGGGGACTGAAAGTTTTGTTTAAGATGTCAGAAAGCAAATTTAATAAAAAACAAAGCAGGAAAAACCCAAAAAAGGCGCACCACATCTGTTGATGACAAAGGAAAAAAATACTATGTCTCCAAGTAAAAAGAATATCATCAACGGCCATCAGAAGTTATCTGAAAGATGCTGATACTTCTGTCAGTTCATAATCAATCAAGAGAAGATTAGCAATGCTAGACCTATAATAAGAGAAATATTACATCTTGACTGCATCCAGACAACTGTGAAGTACCCACATAATTTTATGATTTGATCATTCATATTGGCAGATGGCATCGGTCACCTTCATATTATGGATGGGACACTGAATGCCAGAAAATACATTGACAAATCAAAGCTCTACCTTCCATCAGATATATATTTACCAACAATGCTTCAATTATTTTTCAATAAAATTCTGCTCATTGCCACACAGTAAAGTAATAGAAAGACTAGTTTCAATCTAAGATCATTGAATTGTCCTGGCGGAGAAACAGTACTGATCCCCTGTGGTACCATTTGAAAACTTGTCCGATTGAGGTACCCTACAAATAAAAGGGATTTAATTGAGGTTTTAATTGTTTTTTGGCATCATGTAATAACGAAGAAAGAGCTTAAAACTATTTTCAGCTCAATGAAAAATTGATGTGAAGCTATAATAAAAAAAAGGCTAAACCCAATAAGTATTAATAACTTTATTGCTATTATCAATACCTAATTTATATTGATAGTTATTGCAACCTAACTGCTTCTGCTCTGGAAATATTTGAGTTTTGTTTTGAATTCTCAATTAAATTTTCTTTAAAATGGTATAAAAGACTTTGCATTTTGTTTGTGCAATGTAATATTTTATATAATCATGCAAAGTTACAAAAACATAAAATTTTTTAAAAGTGGCCACAATTTTGGCCACCACTGTATATTGCAAGTGCTTTATTGAATGCACAATTAAATAAATGACAACGAACTTTTTTAAAAATTCCATGCACAAAATTAGCTTTTATAAGCCTAAATGCTCTTATGAAGACTTAAAAATGAGGAATAATTATTCTTTAAAAATCTTTTTGCATATCTTTGCACCATTTATCATATTCAATAACAACACACATTAATAAGAAATATTGTACCTAACTGCTGTTTTATATAAGAACTTTTGAAATCTTTGGGATTTTATACATCTGTAAGAAAAATGTATCGGGAATACTTCGTTTGAAATCAATGTATTGTATAGATATAATAGGCATACGTTTATTAAATATTATTTTATTTAAATAAGTATGCGGTAACACTCATTTTGTTGTCTGAAAAACATTTTTCACTCCTAATGAAAAAATAATTTTCATTTTGTCCGCTTTACAAGATCTTGAGTATAAATAAGAAATCAATTTGGAAAATTCACCGATAATGATTTAAATTGTGAAGGTTTTGCATCACAAAAATGTGCTGCGTCTCAACGAAATTATTTTTCGTGATTTTTTGACAAACACGGATATTTGTCGAATATGGCAACGTGTGAAATTTTCTTGAATTCCACGGATTGAAGCTGCTTTTTGGAAGTCACTGTTATGACTCCATTGGTGAAATAAAAGAAAATTCGATACGAGCCCCAAAGAAATTTTCACAAAGAAGATTTCAGTCCATGTATTGACATAGAGAAAGAGAGAGAGAAGACTAGAAAAAATATTATAATGACAAAAGTACATTGAAGCTGGAGTAGACTATTTTGAAAGAAATGTAGTAATTTTTGATTAATAAATGGATCTCTTTTGTCTTAGTTCAACATTACGGGTACTTAAAATCACAGTACAATAAAACAGTAATACCTCGATTTACGCGAAATCAGAATTACGCGATATTCAAATTTTGTTGATTCGTATTTTTTCCATCATTGAAACTCAGATGAAATTGGTAATTCGATTGAAGAAGTTAATGATTTTTTCAGGCAAATAAATTTAGAAGTGGATAGTGAGTACGTTCAAGAACTGCTGAATTCCCACAATCAGAAGCTGACAATTGAGGAGCTTATAGAAATGCATGAGCAACAGCAAGACATTGAACAACTTGAGTCTGTAGGTGCAGTTTAATCAGAAGATAGAATAACGTTTGGTAATTTGACTTAAGGTCTCAGTTTAATTGAAAAAAGGTTTACAAACTTTAGAAAATCCATACTCCAACGAAGAGCGTATTTTTTCAACTAAACAAGAAATAAAATAAAAAATATTAGCATGGTATGAGGAACTTCTTCCGTAGAAAAATAATTTTGAGCCGGCAGACTACTTGTTAGACTTAATGAAACCTTCTACATCAATTTAACTGCGGTTGGCGATTCGGTATTTTTGTTATGAAAAATTTTACTAAACATTTTTTTCTTCTAAATTATTCTTTCCTTTCATCTGCTCGGTATCAATCAGTCCCCCCTATCACGTAAGCTCTAGGTATTAATGTACATAGAAATGTATTAATCTTGCGAAATTCAATTGAATTTACATAAAATAACTCAAGAAAAACCAGCCTGATAACCACAATTTCCGAGCAACAGTTACACCCTTTGCAAAACTATCCTTAAAAACAACAATTATCGATGAAGCAAAATCGTGTAATTTTTGTGCTTATATTTTCACTGCAGACTGAAAGAATGAGCAGCGAAAAAGAAAAATCTTTCTTATAGACAACCTAATAAATTTTTGGTTAGTTGATCTCAAAATCAACTTTAGGAAATAAGTAATGTTTTTTTCATCAATATTTATTTTGTTATTGTATCCCCCAAAGGCTATAAATTTTATATAAAATATGTTTTTGTATTTTTAGTCCAAGTTTATCGATTCCAACAAATAAGAAAATGAAATTCTCTAAAAAGAACTTTTTGCCCCTTGGAAGTCGATTCCCAAGCAGTAAGTAATATGATGCTGATTGCTTTTATTTTTTCAACGATATAAATAAATAAATGAAGCAAGGCCAATTTTTTTAAAGAAAACCTGAAAAAATTTGAAGATTTCACTGTATTAAAACACGTTCTCGATTTGAATATTATGTCTTATTTTTATGCGATTATGTTTTTTTTTCGAGTAAGCAGAGGCATTTTTTCGAATAATTAACTCACTATATTGCTATTTAACCATAAAATATATGAATGCACTGCATTCTTTCCGTGGGAAATTCGAAGTTGTATCAGGAATTATGCGGCGGGGAGAATATTAAAGTCATCTTAAGATTAAGAATATATGGGAGCAAAATGGGAAATAGAAACATTCACTTCACCACAACATATAACATCAACATCAAAAGAACTAAAAATCTGTTGTGAAATTCATAAAATGTTAAAATACAAAAAAAATGTTTTAGATTTTTTTTTTATAGTAGACTTTTTTGTTCACTCACACATTTTATGGAAAAATTAAGTATTTTATTCATTCGAATTCGTGCAATGATTTGCCATTTTGTGTGTTCAAAACGCATATTCTTTTTATTCTACAGAGTGTTTAGCACAGAACCTCGCGACGCCTTTTATAGATTATTATTATGAACTTATATACGAGTCGAACTGAGTAACCTGAGCTACTTTGGGTTCTAAATTATATGGATTAATGGAATTCTCTTTAATCAAAAGAGCAATTAAAATGAACTGAAATACATTTATTAGCACTATGTATAAATGTGTATGTTTTGATTTAAGAAGAAAAAAAAGGAGTCTCCAATTACTTAAAGAAGAATTCAAATCACTGCACTATTTGCATCTTACGTTTGTAAATTTTTTAAGAAAATATGTGTAAATATATGTTTTGCATTTATCATTCATGATTTTTTTAAATGGTTGTATGGAATAAATAACGTCTGGCACATAATAGGGTCCCAATAAATGATTTCCCACTATGTATGTAATCTGTAGGTTATATTTGGATAGTTCAGTATGTAAACAAAGTATTATTCAATTATTACCTTCATGAGGATAATAACTGCTATTGTCCGCATATTAGCCAATAGTGTTTGGGTTTCTTATTTTTAATATATTTACACAAAAAAAGCTCCATTTCTGAATATTCCAGACAGTGTTCATGTCGCAACCACTTGAGGCGTCTGAGGAAAAATGCAAATAAAACTCACCCAATGGCATTGAAGGTCCACGTATGCATGTTGGAGGACTTTCTCCCGTCATAACAAAAATAATGGATGTACCCGGATAAAAAGGGAAAAGACGAATTTCTTTCCCATTTTTTCCCTATCTTTTGGATATAAATTCCACGATGAATATTTCAGAAACTGTTTCCAGAGAGCTTGTTTTTCGAGACTTTGCGAGGAAATGATTTTCTCACGCGACTGTGAAAGCGAAGTGTGAACACAATCGACTTGTCGAGTGCGCCCTCGCCCCGAGCCAAGACAAATAATGCATTTTCAGATACTGATTTTTTTTCCTTCCATTGACTCGTGCATAAATATTTTTTCTTTCTCGCCTTTTCTTATGCATGGAGAATTATCGATGCAATTGAAATAAATGGAAGGAAATACTTAAACAAAAGATAAATGCCTGCGAGGAATGACTTTTCGATCTCCGAACTTTTAGAGATGCGTCTCGTTTCTTCACGGAATATTAATCTTGGGGACAGGCAAATAAAATTGCGACTTTTTCGTGGCGTTGGCTGAGCTTCCATTGATTTATCGGGGAGGAAGATTGGCGTGAAATAAAGTCTAGAAAATGTATCAATAAATTATTGCAAAGAATCCGACTTTCAGCCAAGTTGTTTGTGGAGACGAGACTCCATTTATGTGTATTTTATTATGTTTCCAATAGCTGTAATAAAATTTGAATATCGCTTTCATGGTGAGATAAGAATCAGCATAATTATTTATACTGAAATACTAATGTATTCTTTGGGACATATGCATTAATATGCCATCACACACGCATTCAGTACACTTATAGGCTTCATATTAAAAATATTTTAAAATAATAAGTATATATATATGAAATAATTTGGATAAAGGAATTTTTAACATGTAATAAGACACTTTGGGCTGGAATCAATTACTTTCATTGTTGCAGTCGTTGAATGCATGGATGAGGAAACATGTCGCTATTTTAAAATAACATTTTTTTTTTTGACGATTACAAACACAAATAGACAAACACGCACACATTTTAGACAGTCACAAAAAACATTCTTCGTTTGTTTCCAAACTATCGTTTAATTATAGCCATAGTCAATCGGAAGCTGTTTCCGGTAAAGGCTTTTCTAATTAGTCTACATATACTAGTGATGCAAGATTGCATCAGCCTAATTAAAAAAAGTTAACGTATCAGCTTTTTGGGAAATAAAGTTGTGGTTTGTTCCCGGAAGGTGGTAAAAAAAAGATTAATTATCCGGCGAATTCTTTGAGGGCTCAAGACTATAATGAACTAAAATTGCTCGTTATCACTCGTTATATAAAATCCCTAAATCATTATAAATCCCTAAATATTTTATGAGTTCGCTTGATGATATAAAATATAAACCGATTATAAAATGTTCTACGTCGTTTCGGCTTATCGTGATTATTAATCTAAAAGCCGAGGGACAGAAATTTAGAACTTTACTTCAAATAAAGAACATTTGGCACAATTATGAATCACATATATGTAATTCATTGCTTCGCTTTGGATAGCTATAATTCTCTACCTCTAATTAGAAAAATGGAATTCAGTGAATTATTTACTTAAGATGGATTTAATTTATTGAATCATATTAGATATATGAAATTGTCTGTTTTTATAAGATAAATTCAACTCGTTGTTACGTTTTAAGTAAATGTAATTCACCGTCTCTTGTATTAGTAGGATTTAATGTATTGAACCCTATTAGATGGATGTAAGTTATTGCATTTTATTAAATAAATTCAACTCATCACATCATTTTACATTAATACAATTCGCGTCATATTAGGTTGATATAATTTGCTGAGCAATATTAAATAAATTGTTCAGTAAATTTCACCGCATTTTATTAGATAATAAAAATAAAAGAAATAAATTCACCACATTTTACTAAATTAATCCCACTCATTTCCTCTATAAGATGGATGTCAATCGTTGTCTTATTAGATCGCTTGAATTTAGTGAAACATTAGATAGACACAATTCATGACATTTTATCGGATAAATTCAACCCATTGCCTCATTTTAGATAATATTTAAGTAGCTGCTATATATTTAAAAGATCTAATTTACTGAACCATGTTAAATCAAAGTAATTCACCACACTTTATTTCACAAATTCAACTCGCTCCCTCTTTTGATATGAAAGCAACTCGTCGCCTTACATTAGATGGATTTAATTTGCTGAACCATAATTTAGATACACAGTCGACAGGGTAGTGTAGTTGGTTTGTCACCGGCCTTCTGCACCCAAGGTTGTGGGCTCGATCCCGGCGCAAGTCGGTGGATTTCCATGTTGAAGAAAATCGACAACGGTCATGTCGTGTGATTATGCGGCTGTAAGAAATCTATTGAAGTGCCCGTTTGGCATGGGTGCTATCGGCGAAAATAAATTCCTAAGTTCAATTTCGCATCGTCAGAGCTCAGGTGCCTCCATCTGGGGAGGAAACTGGATGTCAAAATTATTTGCGTCAATTGGTATCGCCTCTACGGTGCCGCACTAAAAAGTGATACCAGATCCTGGGGAATGAACTAGGTCTGCAAAGGTAAAAAAAATACCAATACGCAGCCCCATTAGAAAAAAATATTTTAGATACATGTAATTCCCTACCATTTAATAAGATAAATAGAAATTAGTGCCTTATTCTATTCTTCATATTAAGTGGATTTAAAATATTGAACCGTATCAGATATATGTAATTACCTGCATTTTAATGGATAGATTCTGCTCATTTTTAGACAAATACAATTTGTGGCAATTTATTTTACTAAATAATATTCAGCATAATCATATCTGGAAAACAGTCTCTTGTGGGACAGTGCCTTCCTATGGAGATTCCTCCATAGATAACCCCTTGTTCGTTCTCCTAGTTTTTTCGTTTATAAACCCAAATTCTGATTCCACTGAGTCTACCCATCTCTTCTTGGTCTTAAACACTTCCGAATCCCGATGATATTGAATTGCAGTACCTTTGGCATTCGAACTATATGAGTAATGCAATTCATTCTATTTATTTTTATGTATTTAATGTCAGATTGCTTATAATTTCTATACAATTCAAAATTGTATCTTCTTCTCCAGCTATTGGTTTCACTTACACCTCCAAGTATACTTCGAAGTTTTCTTCTCTCAAAAGAGGTCATTCCGGTTTTTTTTTCCAGTTTTGTTATTGTCTAAGTCTCAGATGTCAGAACTGGTCTAATAAGAGCTTTATAAATTAAAATTTGTGTGTTTCTTGAAAGAAATTTAGATTTTTAAACCATATTTAGATGCATGTAATTCTCTGAAATTTTTCAGATAAATTCAACCTAATCCTTCACTTTAGATAAATGTTTTTCTAGATATTATTATCTAACATTAGATAGAGAGCGGGGTTCTAGCTCAAGTGTCGTGCTCGTCTCTTGACCAAAGATCAAATTTATGAGGTCTGTGTACAAAGGCTCTCTTGTTGCTTCAAAGTGCAACGTGAATCAGAAAGTAAATTACATTGGAAAGATGTAGTTAACTGCTTCATGTAAGATACATATTAGAGCTCTTCAGCTAACTTGAAGGATATTCTGCTATGAGAAAAGATGTTGTTCCGTATTTTTTGACCCTTACAGAATCAAATTCCTTGATTCGGAACATTTCTTTCAGGAGTATAATACGATAAAATAATGCATCATCCTCCCTATTATGTATTTTCATTTAAAATTTTGAAATTTTCCTTTACATTGATTTACGACAAAATTATAAATCGTTGCTTCTAGATGAGGAACTTTGACTGGAATTATTCAATTTCTTTCTTTGCCGATTTTTTGCTTTAAATTCAACCTGAATGGTAAAAAAAATTTGGCTATCACTAAACGCTGCGTATCTTTTTTTTTTTTTTTTTCATTTTAGTTTTGAAGATTCGCCTCTTTTTGCTATTTTATTTTCACTTGCACAATTTAATACTTTTCATTCAATTATTTTGATGGCTTCATGTTATATAAAGATTTATAATGGATATTGTGCTTGAAATATTTGTTTTCATGATAAAATTGCCTCTAATTTAATGGAATCTGGTCGTACAATCCATATGGAGTTCAAATGCCTGATTCCCCAGGTGTGTGTGTGTGTGTGTGTGTGTGTACACAAATCCAAAATAAATCAAACTTTGAATTTAATCATTCTTTTATCCTTCAGATCATATTAGAACTTTCATATAGGGAACAATAATAAAAGTAAGCATGTATTTTAAGCTATTATAACAGAAAAAAAAATATATGAACGTCGCACCAGGAAGCTACACGAGGGCTTTTGCGACAGAACTCGTAATTTTGTACCTCTGTCGACGAGAACACCTCCCTCTACTAATTACTACACCCTACCAACCGGCGGACTTGACAGATTTAATGCGCATCGGCTCCTGTACATAGCAGGTCTTCACTGGCACTAGGTTCGAACTCATGATACGCCAACCACAAGTGCATGACCTAGACCACTAAGCTACCATAGTCGTATAAAAGAAACGAAAGAGCCATTTCTTCTTAATTTAAATCCAAGCTGTTTGTTTCCTGGTCCTTTGCTAATCACCGTTATCCTCAAAAAATAAACTAAGAGTTACTAAGAAAAATAGATATGATATTACGGAATAAAATCAGTTATAAAATAAGGTTAAATCTTATGCACACACACACACAGGTTTTTCGAATAAATCCTGATTCAATATTACTTCGAATATTTCGCTGAAATATAGAAGTTATTCAATTCCAGTAAGTTGTTTAGTTACGAGAATAAATAGAAAGTTTCCGCGAAAAAAATTAATTTTATTGCATTTAATTTTAGGTTCTAAAATCCAAAAAGTTCTCAATTCAGAAAAGGATTTGATCACATATTTACAGTTTACGCGATTCTGTACAAAATAGAATTAGATACTAGCTGCTTGAGACATTAACACTAAAAGAAGTGCATTGTATTGGGGAAAAAATCTGTGAAATGTTTCATTTGTTTAATTTAATTTTAAGTAATTACATGCTACACGTAATAAATGGATACAAATATTTCAAATATGAACTTAAATGTGAACTTAAAGTATGAATAAGTACAATGTAGAGAATTTTCGCAGAAATGTTTCATAAACTTGTCCTAGAAATTTTAATCGGTGTTTGGTGTTCAATATGAGAAATGTGAAATAATCTAAATATATATTTTGTACTTGTTTCAAATTAATCTTAAGAATTTCATATATCTTTACAGTATTTTTAGCTTTATATTTTCTCATCTCTAAATTTTATTTCATACTAATTATATAAACAAATGAAGGCTCGAAGGAGTTAGCATTTTAAAACCTATTTACCTTATTCTAAGTTATATTTATATTAATTTGCAAATACATAATAATAATAATGAATATAAGAAATGATAATCATACTAAATATCCTACACAATTTAGAAAGGAGGAATTCTGAAATCGAAAACCAAGAACAACATACAATACGTATACATATCTATAAAGTCAAATGATTGATATGTATATATATATATATTTGAACCTAACACTAATTTTTATCCACAATATCTTATTTTAATACAAATAAATATTAACAACTATAAAGCAAATTTTCTCGGTATAGAAATTAAATTAAAAGATAATGCTATAGTTACTAATATTTACGACAAAAGAGAAGAATTTAAATTCAATATTATAAAAGTACTTCATTGGAAGAGTAATGTACATGTTTCTATATTCAGAAATATTGTTATTAATTACATACAACGAAATAAATTTCTGGTTTCAAGAAAATCAGAAAAAAAATTTTAAAAACTATAAACATTTTTCTAAATATTGCTTAATTCATAAATAGTCAATTATTTTATTAATAGTTATTTGTATAAAGACATTCTAAATAATAGGATTTAAAATTCCGTAGAAGATTATTAGTTTATTATTATAAATTTGTCCCTTTTCCTAGATAGATACATTTACCTCCATATTCTAATATTAGATAAAATTACTTATTCTCTTATTTTTTTTTAAAAATTCATATGTAATTCTAGTGTCCCTAAAGTAATAGTAGTATGTATACACTTTTGAATTTTTTATTTCTTTTCTTTTCATACTTTTGCTAGGGGCTCCTATTCAGCCATTCCCATGCTTTGAATTTGCATCTGGGTTCAGAATCTGACAATAGCTTGTTTATTGTACTCAGATTTAGCGCGGGCTCTGCGTTTTTGAACGCAACTTTTAGGTAAGTTACCTTTTTCTTGTAACGGATTTAGATATTCTGTTCATTATTTTCAATAGGTTTTTTTGCTCAGCATTATTAACAGAAAGGGGGAAGGTTGGCTGGCCAAAAAACATGTTCAACCCCACTTTTATATAAATTATTTCTTTATAAAAGCTGTCCTAACTCAGCAATGTTTATAATATTGTCTGGTTATCTTACAATTTCAATTTTGTTCAGTTTTTATTATTGATTATTTATCTCTCTCTAGTAGAGAAATTTGACTATACATATATATGTGTGTGTGTTTGTATACATACACACATATATGTAATAATTCCCAGAAATTTTATCTTGAGCAGGTTTTAATTTGTAATGTTCCTGGATTTGGGACTCATTCATAAAAAAACTAGCTACCCGCCTAACGGGAATATATCGAACTATCTCTATCTACAAATAAAAGCATCTATCCATCCACGGAGGTCATGTAAGTTGTATTTACGTTTGCCGCTTTGTATATAAGCCGAGATTTTTGAAAAATCCTCCTCTTGCTCTTTGTTTTTGTTTACTTCGTGTCACTGCAGCGTCTCTTGCTTTTGTCGTTGTTTTGTGTTGTGTCGTCCATTTTCCGTTTTATGTCATATGCACAATAAACCAGATTTACCATTTCAAAAGACTCCTCGCCAATGTCATTAAACAGAGCATCAACAGTCTAAAATATGTTTTTGTTAAAGTATTAATTAAGCCACGTAAAGTTTTAATGTTTAATTTGCGGGATGGTCCGTGCAGGAAAGAAATTAATAAGACAAGATAAAAAAGTTGCGAAGCGGCAATCTTAAGTACAACTCACATGACCTCTGTGGATGGATAGATGTTTTTATTCGTGGATAGATATAGGTCGATAGATAGATATAGGTTTAGACTAGTGTGTAGCTAGTTATTATTTACGAACAAGTCCTAAATGCCAGGGCCAATACAAATTAAAAAATGGTGGAGGTTAAATTACTGGGAATTATTACACACACACACACACACACACACACATATATATATATATATACATGTTCATAGTACACAGTCTAAAAGATAATAAGTATATAAACAATTTGAAAATACCATCTTCAGATATTAAGCTTGAATCGTATTTTACAGGGCAGCAAAGAAAAAGGAATGAAGAAATAAATTGGAATCAAAAAGCGAAGCCGGAACAATTGAGAAGGAAGTCTTAAAGCATCAAACCGAAAGACTCAGAGGATCATATGGAATTAAATTCGATCGTAGAACACACTCAGAATCGTGTTTCGCTCTGGATCAAAGAATTCCCATGACTTATGATGTTTCCTTTATGGCCCAATGTAAAAAGAAAAGAGAGAGATAAAATTCTTCCTTCGACAGAGAAATCGAAAGGCTCTGCCGTAATAAATTGTAATTTTACTTACTGTGTTATACTGTTCAAAGGTGTTCTTAAAAGGAAAAGAAAAATGTTCGAAAGAATAGAATGTTTATTTTGGTAGAAGTCTTATTAAAAAATGAAACATTGTTTAATTCTGCTTGAAAATATTACATTTTATTTCTTCTTATATTCTACAACCCTTATTCCTTAAGTTTTATTGATGAGAAGATTGGAATTTGGTAATTGATTTAGAATTAGACAACTGGAATTTAAACGCCTTATGGAAAGGTGAAAACGAGTGTTTGATGTCCTAAGTTTGAGGAGAATGAGGCAACAACGGGAGAGCTGTTCTCTTTGTTTCACTTAGATGATAAAAATGCAAAATAAAAACAAATAATAAGAGTTAAGTAAAACAATAGAAACATCCACAAGACTCTGTTTCAATAATCCATCCTGATATCATTTCGATGCCTCAATAAAAAATGTCCACCCTAATGTATTTGCTTTAATTAAGAAAAACTATTCACAAGTGAAGGATTTTAACACTTTGGCTACAATTGTATTTCTCAACTTGTATGTATAAAACCATTATCTTTAAATAAGAAATATCAATATTTTTAGTTACGAGATCCTTGTTCACCTTCTATGCTATTTATCGTGATTCTTTCATTAATAACAAAGTACGCTCTTTACATCATAATAATCTTCAATAGGCACGTTTTGGTTGGGGAATCAATAATATGGAACATACGAAGTACCGCTCCTTCTACAAATTCATACGAAAGCCATTTCTTACAATATCGACCGTATTTCGTCACTTTATGGCATGGAAACCAAATCTTGTTGTCTTTTATGCCACCTGATCTCGACTGCGTCAGATCCAGGATAAAAAATTTCATCATGGCAAGAGGCTAGATGTACGCCTGTCTTTAGCCATAGCCTTGAGCACCATGCAGGTGACAGTATGATTTAGCTGTGTTCCAACCTATTTTTGTGGGAGAACACCTTCAATATTACCTCCCCTTCCCCTCCACCAACCTCACGAGAGGACCTGCGGCGCGACGGTTATTTAGAGAACCCCCCATGCCGTAAAGGCACTATACATTTACAAGCATCCTTGCTTTCTCCGGGATTCGAACCCAGGCCCTACCGCACAGTCAGCGTCTTTAACCACTATATCGGATGGATGACAGACCAAATCTTCTCAGACTGACATTATCGCTATAGAAGCGTGCATTGTGAACAAATGAATCGTTTTTGATGTTCTACACATCAGGTTGGCTTGTATGAAACCTCAAAAGTGAGATGATATAGTCAACAGGATAATTTTATTTGATTCGATGTTTAATTAGCTTCGTACTCTAAAGCAACAAGAGAACTGCTGGCAATGGACATCGTAATTTTGAGCCTCGGTCAAGTGACGAGTATAACAACTAAAATAGCATCCCATTCTCAAAACTTTCAAATCACGTAACGTGAATACATTCAGCATGACTATGAAATATATATGATTTATGAGATGAACATGATTATGAGATTATGCGGACCTTTTTTTGTAGTGACCAGTAGAAAAAGCCTATATACCTCTTCTATCCTGAAAGTTTATTGAATTTTTTAAGAGAAAATAGCTCTGCGTTGTTTCCGTTAATTACAATACTATAAGATTATCAACAATTGGAGTAGGAAGAAATATCCACACACAGTTGCAATAAAACATCCAGTACAGTTACTTAAAACATGGCTGTGTATGGTCACACACCTTATCAATAAAGTAACGTCTTGGTATTCTTATCAAACGAGTATTTTTAACTATTGCAATCAAAACAAATATTAATTTACTTCATTTAAAATAATTAATACAGATGTCCTTAAATAACATCTGTCAAAATGTATCTTTAGCATTCATTTGTCTCTAAGTTTTCATAAATTCCCTTATTTAAAAAAAATATTTTACGAGTAAGCAAATGACATTGAAATTCGCGTTGTAGAAAAGTTTTTTTATGGTTAAGAAGTCCTTTCCTGTAATTTAAAGAGACAAAATAAATTTAAGAATATTTTTTCTATAAAATAATTTAAATATAATACACTTACTGTTACCCGCCCGCTTCGCTAGGTATTTCTTGATGTTGGAGCCATGTAAACTGTATATGTTTTTTCTGTCCTGATATCTTGTCTTTGCATACTGATGGTCAGCTAGAAGCTATTAAAAATCACATTATTTCCGATAAATGTTCTTCTCATTCGTCCAGATACTCGGGTCATGCTAGATTTAAAACGCTGAACTTTTAGTTTGGAAGAGATAAGTTTATGATGTTATATCACGTTGGGAGGGTAATCTAAAAATTAACTATCATACGAAGTCTTGGAAGTATCAGAACCATCATGGATTAAAACCCCTCAAAAGAAAATTCAGGTGAATTATTACATATATTGAATACTGATATCTCTAACCTCTAGCATTTAACGTTCGATGGTACTAAAAACATTCTTATAACCCTCCCCTCTTAATATAAAAAGGACATGACTTGAATTTTTAAAACTGAAGGAGAATTATCTTTTCGCCCCCTTAATCCCTTTTCCAAAGTGTATTTCTTCAAAACCCATTTTAGTAAAAAACCCTTTTTGCAATGGATGCGCGTACTCTATAAAAGGGACATGCCTACCAAATTTCATGTCTGTAGGTCAAATAGTTTAAAAACGGGAATGTTTATCTTAAACGTCCCTTAATTCCCTGCAACGTTTTTTAGTATTCGATGTTCGTAAAAACCATTTTGTAGTGAATCTCTACTCCACAAAAGGAATCTGCTTACTAAATTTCGAGACTGTAAGTCTAATAGTTTCAAAACAGAAATAATTATCTGTAACGCCCCTTAATCCCCCAAAACACCCATTAGGGTCGATTTCCCCAAAACCATTCTTAGTGGATCTCTATTCCATGCAAGGAATATGCCTACCCAATTTCAAGTCTAGTGGCTTAATAGTTCCAAAGATTCATGATGAGTGAGTGAGTTGCTTTTCTCTTTTATATACATGGATTTAGAAAATTCTTGACTTTTTTTAAATAATCAAATAAATTTCCCGAAATGAGAACTTTATTGCTTTTGGCATTTCATGATTCCTGTATTCAACAAATATACATCCTAAACATTTTAAAATTGCAACGCATTCATTTTATTCTTCTTGTTTTATTCAATTGGAATCCTCAAATGAATATCCAGGCAGAAATGTGCATTCTTCTTCGCTGATAGAATGAAACTTGTTTTGAAGATTAAGAGATTACAGCAGCTTAAATCTTTTCGAAGCAGTCCATTTGTTCCCTTTAGTTTTGAAAATCCTAAGTAATACCGAGATAAATCTTAGCTAATCCTTATAACAGCGATGCTTTTGAATATTCGTACTTATTAAACGGTGGTCGATTGCCGTTTTTGGTGTGGATATTGAAACATGTCGAGGATATTAAACAGTTTACACTTCTAATAAAGGGAAACTGTCTTATCCATTATTATCTAATAATAAGGCTCAACAGCGGGATAAAATGCAATTATTTAATGAGACGCATAAATTAAGCTAAAACACGAATCTTTGTATTTACATTTCAGGGAAATTTATATTTTGTGTTAGAAATAAAAAATACTCTTGAAATGAAAAAAAAAAATTAATCTAAACTTAGTAGCAATAAGTACTGATTTGTAACTTATCAGTAAAATTAATCCATTACAAGTATTCTTAGATTATAGGATAATATATAAACAAAATTTTGAAAGTATGTATTTATATTACTGAATTAATGATGATTCTTCTTATTTCAGCATTTAAAACTCCACGCTACATAAATGGTACGTTAGTTACTTTTAATCTCATTTGCTTGGACTGTGGTACAACTCATATACGAAGCGCTTCTCCTTTTTTAATGCAGAATAAAACTTATACAACCTAAAAATATTTTTTTAAATAATTTTATTTATTTTTACGCACATTTTTATAGTGTACATAAAAAAAACCTTCAGGGAACTTTCATTTCAATATAAATTAGTGTGGCTGTAAGAAACGTGATTAAATCTACAATACCTTTAAAAAACATAAGTATAAACATAATGTATTAAACAGAAAATTTCAACACTATAAGACTAGGTTATTTACACAAATGTTTCGGAGATCAATAGTACAAAAACTAAGACGAAAGTAGTGGAAAAAAGAATAAAAGAATACGAAAAGAATTCGTTTACATATATTACAGGAGTTCTATATGTGAAACCTTGGTCACTTGGCATATACCAGTGCGATCCTCCAGTCCCTACCTCATTTTTGTAAATATGTTACTAGCAACGATATTGGCAACACATGTAATCCTTTCCTTGTTATCAGTGTGTTATCCGAAAACTTGGTCTTTTACATAAAACCTGTGCTGGTCAAACTTTCAATACTGGAGACCCAATTTTCAATGATAATTTTTATCGCGCCCCCACACTTATTCAATAATAATGTATTGAATGCAATAATAATGCACTTTGACACTAAAGTTACAATACAATCTTAATTATAAAGCTTACAAATTAATAAGATACGCATTAAGTTATGTATATGTTACTTAAAAAATATATATATTTTAAATAAATTGCTTTAAAGTAATAGGATAATTATTATGTTGTTTTTCTTTCTCTAATTTTTAAGTTGGAACAGATGGTAAAATGATATTTAATTAAAGATTATTTCCTCCAATATCCATTTCTAAAAGTACAAATGCCATTAGAAAAATATTCTAGTCCAGCGATACTCAACCTCCGGCCCAACGGGTCTTTTTAAGTGACCCGGTCATAACCCTTGCTCTGAAAAATTCATTTATTTATTTATGAAAATTTGGTGGGAAATATTATCTGTTAAAAATGCATCAATTAATGCATCAATTTTGCTTTTTTCTGCCGATGTGGCATGGGTGCGAATTGATATTTTAATTTCTGATTAGTGAAAATAGACAACAGTGGAGTAGCGACCATTTTATGAGTGGAACTAATTTTTAACTATCTTTCATATCATTTAAGTGAAAAATATTCGAAGAAATTAGATAGTTTCAAGACGATTGGGATATTGACTATTTTGTAGTGAAAAACAAGCATGGTTCAGAAATTGTTTGATTTGCCACCAAAGTCTATTTAAAAAATACCAATAAACAAGAATCGTTCAATGATACTTTTCCTTGAAGTTCGCTTTCAAGAGATGAGTAATAGGCTTTCTTGAAGAATCTTTACAGCAGCAAAAAAAATATTTGTCAGTGGTAATGTCTCAGCGATAACAAAGGCATATTAAGAAATTTGTTATATCATTGGTTATCATATGAAGCCATTTGCTGATGCAGAAATTGTGAAAGAATAGTTTTAAATGTGTGCTTTCAATTTAGAAAAATTCAGTGACAAAAATAAAAAAATAATAATTAAAACAAGCAAAGTAGGAGTTATAATACTTTGATCAATTTCCTTATTTTAAATTTTCTATGTTATCTTGCATTTCTCTCCCCGCCCCATTAATCCTCATGTTGCGGCCCACGTGAGATAGCTAACATATGTATGCGGCAGGGCAGAAAAAAAGGTTGTGCACCCCTGGTCTAGTCTTTTGCTCTCTATCATATCCATCACACACCTGACATTCTCGCGAACGTTTGCGTGAATCTGGGCAACCTACCGGACGTCTGTGCTAAACATGTAAAAATGTTGTACCTCGTACAATTCCAGTCAATTTTGATCGTGTCAATACTTCTATAGCGGCCAAATCAATCTTGAATGTGCATTTTATAATTTGCACGCGCGTGTTAGTTATAATTCTCAGTATTAAGTATTTACGGCAGTAGATTAAAACAAAACCATACATACACTTTTAAGTTGTAAGCGGACATTCGATGATAATAAAGTATCAACTAGTACACAGACGAGCATGGTACCGAAAAATAAATCACGGAAATATTCTGAAGAATACTTAAATTTTGGATTTATCACTACTGAAGTAAATGAAGAACACAAAACACCTGTGTGTTATGTGTGAAAACTTACAAATGTGAAAAACATGTGGAAGTTAGTTTTAAAACTATTGAAAATCATTTAACCATGCTGGCAAAGAATTTAAAAAAATATTTTCTTGCTGAGGACAGCTTGATAGCAAGTTACGAGTGGGTTAAGAATCCATTTCAAAATACTTCAGAAGTTCTCTCAACTGCCGAAGAAGAAATCTTCATCGATTTTACATCTAGTGGTGAAATTAAAAGTTATTTTTGTAATAAATCGCTCTTTTAATTTTGGGCAGAGGTGGATGATGAATTTTCTACAGTGAAAACAAACGCATTTTCTATACTATATTACCCCATTTTCAACATCCTATCTTTGTGAAACCAGATTTTCTGTGGTGTCTGCTTTGAAGACAAAGTATAGATCTCGGCTAAATATAGAAAAATAACCCAAGGTGTCAATTTCTAATTTTAAGCCTTCCTTTAAAAAATTTTGCTCTGCAAGAAGAGCCCATGGAAGTCACTAACAATTATTAAACTTGTTCTTAATTAGTATTAAGAAATTAGTTAAAAATACCTTCTGCAGTATTGATGCATTAAAAGTATACTGGCTGAAGTACCCGCTCTTTGCATGAGTTAATTTTTTAAAAAAATAAAACATTATTCATGATATAATAGTTTAATTGCAAAGAAAATAAAACCAAGTGCGCGACAATGAATACAAAAATGTAAAATGATTTTTCAAAATGAATGTTCATATTGTAAATAGTTTTAAATGAACTGTAATTTTAAGCCTCACAGAATTAGCATTTATAACTAATGTTAAATAATGAAAAAGAATATAAAATTCCGATGAAGAATAATTGTGTTATTTTTAATATTTAAAGCGAAAAAACCTCAAAATGTCTTAACCCGGGATCAGGCGCGCACTCGATACTAATGTTAACGGTCGTGAAGGGTGATTCAGTCACTCCAATCCTTTTTTTTATAATTATTTTTGGTGTATAAGATAAAAATCGTAATTCCATGGAATAATTTAATTAAGAGAAAGTATACTTAACTACTTTCAAGGACTTTTCAATTTTTTTTTTTGATAATTTGAGAAAAAATCCAATAAAATTGAACTTAAATTATTCAAATGTGCATGACCTTAATAAAGGACACAAATCACAGACACTTTTCACTAATATTACAGGAATGTTATTTGCAGGCAAAACTGTCATATTTTGTTCAAGTTATTGTAGTTAGATCGACAAATAGCATGTTGAACCTGTTCTTGCTTGTGCCTTTTTGACAGGGTGCAGTGTGTCGTCGTACACTTATGGCATCATATTTTAGTTGATGAAGTTCGTTAGGAGGCATTTGGAAATGTTCCTTTCGTTTCATGTTCATCACTTTTCTCAAATTAAATTTCGCTATCATGAGTAATATGCATTATTTCTTTCAGCAGGTTCTTTCCTTGTTTGATCAGGGATGAAAAGGGAAGTCTTCCTTTTTTTCTTGCGGCTAATATGTACATTATTTCAATAATAATAGCAGTGATGAATTTTTTATCTTCCTAAAAATTTTTTTGATTCTTGATCTGGGTTATGTTATTTATCAGAAAGAGTCGTATTTTAGCTTTAAAAAGAAACGTAATAAAAAAATTTCTCATCTCGCAGGGATTGCAGCACTTCAAACAAAATGTTTTTTTTTTTTTGGTTATAGGATTAAAGATTGAATATTTTATTTCCGATATCTTAATATCGACAGATGATATATATATAAATTATATCAATGTAAATGTGTATTTTTTTATTATGTCAGAAAAGGTATTTTGTTTTACTTTTCATTCCAGTTATTTTTTAAAAAATCTTTTATTTTCGATATGCTTGCGCCCTCCTCGCAGAGTTATCACGCCCCCCCCCAGGGGGCGCACCCACGGTTTGAGAAACGCTGCATAAGACCTAAGTTTTCGCACCCCATTTGCCGCGTGATATATCAGAACAACATGAAAGTATTGTTGATAATACCATTCTTACTCGAGTGAGGTAAGAACTGGACTATATCGCATTGACGTATGCGGTGTGACTAAGACTTCCCATATCAAACACCTGAAAAATTTGTACATGCTTAAATTCCTTCTGTATGCTTTCAAATGCCCTTGTCTTCTGTATTCCTCATAGTTTTTACTATAGTGCTCGTAAACTTTGGAGGGAATTATGAATAGCCCTAAATTAAATAAACCGCTTGTTTGTTTCTTAAGTGTGTGTCGAAGTTGAAAATAATCGCCTTTACATCAATGGTTGACATTACCTTGTACCATCAGACCTTGGCAACGGTATAACATGCTGAGGACCCGCTGATCAGTAAGGTAGAAAGAATAATTTTATTCCTTTCGCCCTCATTTAAAAACAAAAAGGCTCATTTAAGTCATTGAAGTTCATGAATTTTGACTGATGAAATGATATTCAGAAAGCAATTAAAAGGAAAGAAACTACTAGTGTGTGTGTGAATGATTTTTGAACTAAGTCCGTCTTTTTAGACATCATTCCTTTCAGTTGAAAAATATCGACCGACTATTCTATAAAGGTTAAAGGGCATAAAAATATTTGTAATAAGAGCAGTATTCTGACTTATTCTATAAGACTAGACAAATGTGGTTTTGAAAGGGACACAAGCGAATGATTGATGTTAGTTATTATAACAATCAGTTTTTTACAGCGAAACGTTTAATATTTCTAGGAAGTAAGACTTGAAATTAAATTATAACTTGTAATTTATAATAAATTCTTTCTTTTTTTTAAATAAAGCATCTTTCACCTCTTTCGGGATATCTCATTCATTTTCTTATCAAAGGATTTCAGATGAGCTGTCGAAAGATTCTCAGAAGCAGAATCGATGAAAGCGGACTTCATCTCAGTAAAGACGAAACACAAAGAGACAGAGGAGCAATAAATAAAAAAAAAGAGTTGAAAGAATGTCACAACAGGTGGCCGAAAGGATAGGATTTTTACGCTCTTCGGAGAAAGATGCGGGAATTCGGGCTTCGTGATGAGAAGCACCCCTTCTAATCCTCTGCAACTGAAGTGAATTGTTCTCCGGCGCGTTATTAGAGGGGGGGGGGAGTGGAATGTGCCCTCCCAGTCAGAGGGTGGATGGTCGAATGGGATTGCGCCCTTGCATCTGTCGCCCCAGCTTTCTCCCATTATACAGCACCAGTTCCCATTTGCTTCAGTGACTATTGGAGACAAATGTAGTATGAAATGATAAAAGTAAACAAAGGTAGTGAAGACAGTTATCGGTTATGAGGAGTAGTGAAAGTAAATATTACTTTTTTTCTGCTCAGTTTTTAGTCTTGATCCAGCTATTACTTTGCAAAAAAATGGGCGAATTCGATTTCTAAAAAAAAAATTCTGAGTTCTTACTACTTTTTTCGTTTGTTTATTGTATAAAAGGAACAATTTTAAGTGAGCTTTTGCCAATCATATTTCGAGTTTGCAGTTTGGCGAGCTGTTGTTCATAAACTTAAATCCCACTCACTATGAAAAAAATAGCGAAATTTCTTGCTCCAGAATGCTGACTTAACTGTTTATAATTTTAAGTAAATTCTTTTTGTTGTTTATTAAGACTTTGTACGTGGGAAAAATAACAGGATAATCTAAATTTTGAGAGGATTATGCCGGAATCAATTCTTTGTTGTGTAATATCTCGTGTAAAACTAATCTCAACCGAAGTAGTGACTAAACAAAAACAATCTATATATGTGAAATATTTGTATTTATAACGTGGATTGAAAGCAGGATTTGATATTTAATATAACGCATTGGTGATTTGACACACAAACATGTGCTCTCTTGCTCACATACTACACAGACACAATATATATATATGTAATAACTTAAATCGATATCTACTCATAATTCGAATCTCCTTTATTTATAACATCTAATTTATAAATCCTAATACCCTAGTTCGAAACGAGTCTCTTTCTCAAGCATTAAAAGCATGTGTTTTTTTTTTATTACTGATTCTCTAGACCTTGAATTTCTAATAGATTTACTGGTGATTCCTAGAAATATAAGATTATTATTGGTTTTCATGCGCCTTAGTAATAGGGATTAATATTTCCTAAGCAATGATGTTATTTCTGTAAATAACTAGTTATTCCCTTCACCTAGACACGTGACTATTTTTTATAATGCGTTTATCCCGGTTCTTCCTTATATATAAATACTTGCTATTTGAATAATCCGTCTCTTGTATTTTTGGCTTTGAGTGAGTGAGAGTGAGAGAATATTAACGTCGCACTGATTAGTAACACGAGAACTTTTGGCGACGGTCCACGTAATTTTGAACCATGGTCAAGTGACGCGGACGACACCTGAGCTGGAACCCCCTCTCCTAACTACACACCACACCAGCAGGAGGGCGTTTGAACTCTCAACAGATTTAACGTGCATCGCGCCCCTACACGGCGGGTCTTCAGTGGCACTAGGGTCGAACTCATGACATTCTAGCCATGATCCGATGCCTAGACCACTCGGCCACCGCGGCCGCGGCTTTGAATGATAAGCATACTCTAATAAATGATGTGATCACGACCAAGCCTGTCTTTAATTTTTCGGCCATAGCCGCTTAATCACCTCTAAATAAAATTTGCGTTTGCTAGACATCATCATCAACGGGAAAGCATCATGTTTGCTAAAAGCAAGTTTGAAGAAAGACTTATTTTAAATAATTAATTTTTAAATAAATGCTATTATTACTAATTTTTTAAAAAAAGTATAAATAAATATTTGTACTGATAAAAGTATGTGTATTTTCGTAGCAGCTATTCGAAAAGAAAAATATTAAAAGTCGATATTCGTGGAAAAATTGCAATATTCTGTTCTTGTCTACAATGAAGTTTAAAATTCAAAATTAAGTGAAACTTATGATTGATTGTGTGCAATGTGGATTGATTTTGATTTTTTTTTTATTATGATTATTATTGGTGAAAACAAGGCTCGAAAATGTGTTTTTTTAAATAAAGAAAAATGTGTATATTTCCCCTGGTTTGTTTCGAAATAAGTGAGCGTTAAAAGATTAAATTTATTTTCCATTGGATAAGTGGATTATCTATCTACTGTTTTCGGCTTTTATGCGCAATGGGGATCAATATCCAAAATTTAAAAAATTTAAATGATTTTGTATTTTTTTCTTCTATTTTTTTTCCAAACCAAGGTTCTATGAAATGGGTTTCCTTAGAAAAAAATTAACTTTTTGCCTGCTTCTTCTCAGATTATGTGTGCCTTAAGGGGTTTAGAAATTGCCCTTAAAAAGTTTGAGGATAGATTTCTAAGGAGATTGAAAGAATCATATTGAGATGATTGCTCAAAGTTTTCCGAGAAGGAAAGCGAGGTTATGATTTTGGATAACAGTTAGATTGGTGATATCTCTTCTTTCTCATACCTACCTCAAAGGTATTTTAGCTTACTCTCAAAAAATGAATTTTAGCTCTCGAAGTTTATTTGCAATTCTTATCAAATACCGTCCATTCCTTGACCATCGACACAACAGTGGACCCCTGTTCACCACGCAGCAAAGAGTTATCTGAAGTTGTAATTATCTGCGAAACATAAGAATTTAATGAACCTATTTCTATTCCTAAATAAATTGTTTCAAATAATTTTGACAGATTGAAAGTTTAATTTAAAGGTAACAAATATTAAAACTTGTTGAAAAGATTATCAAAAACCTTAAAATAAATATCTCACATTTTGTGTACAATGTGTTTTGCAAATAATTAATTTAAATCCAAATTTTAAGCAAAATTTCACTTTTTAGACCTATTATTTTTTTCTAAATGCTCAAACACAGTTATTTGCATAGATTTTATAAGCTCATGTTGTTAACTTTCGTTTGCATAAATGCTATTACGAACATTTTTAAAGAAGTATGCATTTTTTATATTTTATTACTGCAACTTCAGAGAAAATGTTTTAAAACATGTCAAATTAGGCATGCATGTTAACATATTTCTGTTTGTAGATTTTATATAATTTCCTTAAAAAGTACAAAATGTACAGAATTTAAATTGCAACGTTTGTTTTTACTTGTAGTATTAATACCCGACAGAAATTTTTTATGAAAATATTAATATACTAACAATAGCTAAGTGGTCATGTGCATGAAATCTTCGCAAATTTATTAATCGAGTCCTGAAGCCAATGAAGAACCGCCGCAAAAGGAGTTAATGCATGTTTAATGTATCAAGGCTCAAAGTCCTTAATTACATTAATTACTAATTAATCAATTAAGAAAATAAGGAATGTAATATCGAGAAAAGTAAGAGATATGAAGAACTTAAATTTAATTTTATTGTTTTCCTTTGTTCAATCAAGTATTTGAGCCATTTATTTCCAATAGAAATGAAAAATATGTTCAGAGTTTTAAGCAGAAATATATATCTGGGTCTTGGAGCATTTCAAGAAATTTAATCCTTCAAATCATGTGGAAGAGATAGAAGTAAAGTAGTTAAGGAAAGAAAAAGATTGCGAGGAAAAATTTTTTTATGAAAAAAGAAAGAAAGAAATATTTACAGACATCTCCGTCCCTGATTTTTCAACAGGGTATGCACAAAAAGGCAACGGGAATCTTTCGAAACCCAGACTTATCATTTTAAAGCAAATCCTACAGCGAAATGTACCTCCGAAACAAATCCTATCCTTCAATTCTAAAATATCAAAATGGCATGAAATATACGATAGCATTTTGCTGAAAGTTTTTTTTTTTTGCAATTTTTTTTTATTTACCCACATTTACTTATTCTTATGAAAATGGTTTTCAAAAACCCGAAACATGATTTTGTTTTTGTTCGGTTCTTTCAGCCTCTTTTTATCAGGGGAAATCTGTTCTTTTTCCCACGCCCACAAAACAAAGAAAAAGCAAAGAACAAAACGGAATAAGACGAAAAAAATATGAGGGGAGAGGAAGCGTGGCAGGGAAGGATGCATGGAAGAATGCGCACATGGTACTTTCAAGAATAAAAAAAAATAAATGCAGTAGGAAAAAAAAACAGGACACAATTTTAAACGACCGTAAGAAGACAGAAAAGCTCTCAAAAAGGACGATATTGGCAGAATCGTTCGTTATCTGCTGCGTTCCATCTTTTCTTTTATCTTTCTTTTTTTCTCTTTTCTTTTTAGTGCGCATCGCACAAAACGCACGAGAGATACTGAAGGAAGTAAACTTCTGCGAGAGGGAGGGAAGGGGGAAAGGTTGGCCAGAAAACGCGCGCTCCTATCACGTGACGTGCGGGATGATAGTAGTCTCCATGACAACGGGATTACCCCATCCCCCTCCTCACCAAAATCCTCGAAAGCTGGTGGCGGGATCGATCACCTGACTGTGTGCGCGGTTATGATTACGAACAGGGGGGGGGGAGTTAAAA
Source organism: Trichonephila clavata (assembly GCA_019973975.1). Classification (NCBI taxonomy): domain Eukaryota; kingdom Metazoa; phylum Arthropoda; class Arachnida; order Araneae; family Nephilidae; genus Trichonephila; species Trichonephila clavata. The sequence continues at coordinate 239,886 of BMAO01012583.1, read as the reverse complement.
CTGGATGCTCCTGGAACAGGTGCCAGACATCCCGTGATATGGAGAAAAATGGAACCAAAAAAAAAATTATGCTGCAATACATGATTTCATTGTTTGAGGTCTTAAATCCCTGCGTTTTTTTTTCTCATCGGAATGTATCATATTTTAAAATTAGATTGCTATTGTGAAATTTAAATTGCGGCGTCTAATATATTTTAATCTTTCGCGTGTTTAAATATTACTGTATTGCATTGGGAAATAAAAGAACAATACTGTTTAAACTAAGATATAAATTCAAAGCTATTTTCTGTAATGTTAGTAAGAAGAGACTTCCTTCTCTTTGTGAAAAAAAATATGTTTGCATGCACTTGATTTAATCATTTAAAATTCTCCTCTATTGAGCTTTAGAGAAAGAAATAAAACAGAGCATTTTTGTACTCCTTCGCATTGCACTAAATTCTATTAATAGTTTAAAGTTAATATTGATTATTAAAGTTAATAGTGATCCGCAGTAGATTTATTTAATATATTTTTATATAGAATATAAGATATTATATAAGTTTTAATGAATTACATAGATCAGTTACAATTTATCTAAATGTTCTCTAATGTAATTGGTTTATTAGTAACGTTTTGAAACACAATAAAGATCGGCTTAACAAAATAACAATACTATAAAAAAATTATAATATTTGTAATTTTAAAACTATTTTCATTTCGAAATAAAATGTATAAGCATTGGTGCATTGCTTGCATATATTGACGCATACATATATACGTGTGTGGGTGTTTGCATGTGTAAACGTACATAGAAATTAAATAATGTACTAAGAAGATACAGCTACAAGAGTAAAAAAAAATAACGCTTTGAACTACATCTGCTTTTAGTGCAAACTGTTATTCTGCTGGGTAATATCTTGTGTAATTGATGGATGTACATCTGTGATTACTTGTCACACACATTACAATTGCTGAGTTCTATCGGTGAGATTAAGGGACGATGAGAAATACCTGTCTATCACAGACCCACCCTGTTCAATTGGGAGAAATCTCGTGGCAATGAAATGTTAGAAAATCAAGAAATAACTGGTAAAACAACATGCTATTTGTGACCAGTGACCCTACGGTATAAATGTAAGCCTGAGGGTCCGTGAAAGAAAGGACGACATTGTTCAGACTGATCGCAAATCCGTCTGAGAGGCAGTGGTGCCGTCCACATGGAGCATTGGAGGTGTCATATAGCATTCGCATTAGGGGGGTTCGGAACATTTTCTTTTTAGAATTTAAGAAACTACCTGTTTTTGAAAAATGCTATATCTGGTATTTAGCTGAAGGGAAGAATGAAATAAAAAATTAGTTTTTATGCTTTTCGCAACAAGGGTAATGATATTTAGGTATTGAATCAATTTTATGATAAAGAGTCAAATCAACTTTTGTCAAAGAGAAAAATATATATTTTTGTATTTAAAAAAAAATGTATTGCGATGAGAGGAAAGCTATTAAGTAACAATAAAATACATCAGGGGCATTAACATAAAAAGTTCCTTAGTATTATTTTTTTTAAAACATACCTACTATCAAAACAACAGTGCACGGTAAAGAGGAAGAAGGAAAGAAGCTTGCATTACACTGATTCGACGGTAGTATAGAGAGAGCTTAGCTTAAGAAATGTTGCAGTACACTATCGTACTAATCTCTACTCGGTACTGATTTATCAATAATTATTGCGTTTGGTTTATTTTATATTGAGTTTAAAATCATCTAAACAAAATTTTAAGTGAGTTTTCATTTTTTTTTTTCAAAAACTCAACTTCTCAGTGACAATATCAAATATCTAAATTATTTCTTAGACTCTTTTTCTCCTAATCTCAGTACCACAGAACATATTTAGAACATAAAACATTGGATAATTCCATCTCAATGTGTCACTTATATATATATATATATATATGAAAAATACGAGAAACATAAAAAAGCAGGTACTAATAAATAACAGGAACGTAATACACTAATCATTAAACAACGTAATAAATATATAACAAAAAGAAAAGATAAGGAATTAAGCAAAAACTTTAAAAAAGTAGCCCAGAAATTCAAAAAGCAATTTCGTTTTCGTGCTTAGGATTGAATAAGTGGGGTTAAACTAGTTTGATAGTACCAAACTTTCCCCTTTTTGACTCGGTAAGTAAATCAGATGTGAAGTACTTTCAAATATTGAACAAATCTGTTTGCAAATTTCGTTGATTGTATCATTATTTAGGTATTATTTTAGATTCTATATAGAATGGAGAAACACGATACTTTAAACAAAATAAACATTCGAAAACAAATATTCGAACGCCAACAATGGACATTTCAACCCTCTGTAACTGATCTCTTTTTGAGTGAAACTTGGAAAAAAATGAGAAGGTCTCCAAATATTGGCGTCAAAAATCAGGCGAATAAAGGAACAATGCACTCAAATTTTAATTATAAATCAATGCGTAATTCATCACTTTTTGATCGTAATAAGAGTGATAGCGTCAGGATCCTCTCATCATTCATGGTGATGAAGATGAAGATGAGGTGAGTTTCTTCGCAAGTGGCAATCACGTGGTGTGATGAAGACGGATGGTCAGGATGTCAAGAGCAAGAAGATGATAACAGAATTTTCGCGTGAGTTGTATTTTTTCCCCTATCATTATTATTGAAACAACTTTTTATATAAGATCACGGCTACTTAGTAAAATCAAAACGCAAAAATGTTATCGGTATATCATATGTTACCTAAATGTGTTATTAAAATGCGTTAAATATCTATGTTGCTCCAAATCCTGAAAATTATTTGAAAATATGGTTATGATTAAAAATATCTAACACCTGAAGCTATGTTTTTATACTGTTTACAGAGATTTGTAAGATTCAGTTTTTGATCTACGATTGTAAAGGAAAAAAAATCAAAAACTATAACCTTCAATTGCTTCCATTTGAGATGTACTAAATTCACCTATGAAAAGGTAAACTAATCTGTATTTATTAAAAACTTGAGTAAACAATTTATCATTTCGCTAATGTTTGTATTTTCAAAGAAATGAGAGGGATTCAGTTAAAATATTAGCTTAAATAATATATTTAACATAGCAATAGACTTCAAAATTCAAATGGAAATTTCTTATAGAAAATTCAAATATCGTTAATTTCTTTTCAACTCTGCATTTCTTTTTACAATGTTCATTATTTCTTAAAATTTTTAATTCCTATTTACTTCACTCGAATTAAATAACTGAAGTCTCTCATGTGCTTATTGTTTGGTAAAATAACATTTCGCAATTTTCTTGTCAGGTATCTAAATTGTAAATAAATGATCCCATTTATTCTCTTCGCAAAATAGCTAAAACGTTTTAACATTTAAAATCGTGAATGTATATATATGTTTTCCTTTTCATTCGCATTCATATATTTTAATAGCAATGAAATAATTTATGCATAACTATTCCCTTTTTATTTTAATTCATTTTTTAGAAAATATAACTGATAGGCTACCGTAGTCACAGAATTATTTCAAAACATCCTAGTTACAAAGCCTCAAAATTATCACTAGAGTTCGTAGTATTTAGAAAGACTATACCAGAGGATCAGAGTTACTCCATCCATTAGTAGAAACGTAATATGCATGTATTTTTCCCTGGATTTAATATGTGATATCATTTAGTTCAGTGTATGTTTTATGAGACTGTTTGTCTTTTTGAGAGAGAGAATAGTTAACTCTTTTAATAATTAGTCATCCTATTTTCTTTGGAACACTTGTTGCACCTTCACTCAACGATCCGTTGATGCCACAGGTGGGGGAATACTTCGAAAATCAATCAATACAGATCCGGTGATTGGAGAAGCGCCCTCTGGTGACAGCGAAGAGATGTACACTTGAACAAGAAATGATCGTTTTACTCCAGGGAAATAAGAGGCCATACAAAAAATTATTGAGGAATAAAAACTCTTTATTTCAGGAACTACTGAGAAATTTGGTTTAAGGGATTTATGTGGTTTATGGGAAGATATATCTCATACTAAAACAGACTTTGGCTTGTTGCTCTCTGTCTGTCCATCTGTCCTAGTGCTTTCTACGAACATCATTCTTTTAATAAATAATTCTTGTTTAATTCAATACTGTATACATCATTCGTAAGTCTGGATAAACAGCAAACTTATAAAATAAAAAACTTAAAGATGTTGGGAAAAAATAGTAGAATATATTTTTTATATTGGAATATGTGTAATGAAAAGAAATGTGTCAGGACAGCATTTTCAATCAAAATTAGAATCTTCCTTTTTTAACAATAAATTTTTTTATTTTTTTGATCAGAATATAAAATAGATTTTTAAAATTAAATATAAGCTAACATATTTTTTAGTATTCAAAACCCATTAGGCTTACTATTGCTGAAGGATTATAGGCCCGATCTAGAAGCTGGAGTAAATATGGATTCGGGTTAGTGTTCTAATTCCCCTGCAGATGTTGAATTTGCACATTAAATTTGTTGAAGGCCAAAAAACTGACCTTTATACAGCCATCTAAGGTGTCGTTCTTGTTATTTGACTGTGTACCAAAATTATGACGTTATTCGTAAAAAAAAAGAACATTCATTTTGTTACGCAATATTAATAATCAATAAATTAAATCCCTCCATAGACATAATTTCGTAGGTTGTTGACATCAACATGCGAGTTGAATTATTATAACTACTCCGACTTTTTAACATAAATAATTCGAATTTTCACAATAATTTAAGTTGAGATGATTTCCAATAATTTAGGAAGCCCAAATGCTTATTTCTTATAGTGAAACAAAATACTGAAAATAATTGTAATCATAGAATTAAATTTAAATAATTTACCGCCACTTCGTTTTATTCCGCTCTCTAGATGTGTAGAATCCCTGCTTTACATACATAATCCTATTCACATTCACCAGATACTTGACAATTAATTTACATACATAATGCCAAGGATAATCCTGGAGATTAGATACATGCATTGTCCGTCGGCTTCATATTCAAATGTGTTAGTTGATATGTTACTGTATTATTACAGCATCCATCATGAAATGGGCAACATATTGTGAACTACAGTAATTTATATCGTAGCAATTGATTGAATTTATAAAACAAAAAAGGCCGAGGTAAATAAGTAAACCTAAGTGAAATATACAAATAAAATATTCATAAAGATAGCGATAAAAAATAAATGCAACTCTAAAAGGTTTATTGAAGTAGAGATAGAGTAGTATCTTTGAAATTAATATACAATACTCTTTTCTAAATTAGCATAGTTCAAACAAGCTTTATCGAAGCAATAAATATGTTATTATCCATCTATAGTTACTGAAATGGAATGCAAACCATTCTTTTTTCAATATTAAAAATGTTTTTGTAAATCACTGCTTTTTTTATGAAACTATAATGGTAAAAATATTGGTGTAAAAACCCATCTAATTATGCTTTGCATTTTTATACCTGTCACTTGTATTAAATATAATACGTTTGTTTTAATTATGTTAACATCATTAAATAATCAGTTTAATGGAAGAGTTTTACTTTAATCTACATATGTAAAGGAGGAAAGAGACTCACACATTCATCACGGTATCTTCGGAACTATTAGACTAACTTATTTGAAATTTGGCAGGCAAGTTCCTTTCATGGAGTATACATCTGCTACGTCCTCTCGTGTGGTTGGTGGAAGGGGAACCCCTGACCACTCTCAGGGTATTCTCCCTCAAAATTGGGGTGGAACCGAGCCAAAACGTACTGTCACCTGCATGGTGCTCAAAGCTACGGCTAACGACAGGCGTACAATATAGCCTGATGTCATGATGAATTTCTCGGGCCTCGATCTGACTTCGTCAGACAGGTGGTATTAGCAACAACAACAACAACATCTGCTACAATAAGGCTTTTTGCGAAATTCAACTCCAAGGGGAAGTGCGAGTGATTAAGAGGTGTTATAAATTTTAAAAAAAGGTCCCTGTTTACGAACTGTTGGATCAACAATATTGAAATATGGTATTTATATTTCTTTTGTTGAGTTGAAGTCCGCTAAGTTCGTGTCTTACGGAAATCGACTCTCAAGGGGGGGGGGGTTACTTAGCTCATTGAGAAAAAAACCCTTTCGTTTTGAACTAATAGACTTAGACTTAAAATTTGACAAGCATGTTTATTTTGTTGAGTTGAGATCCGCTGAAAGCGGGTTTGGTGGTAATCAACCATGGGATGCGGATGATGGGAGCATAAAAAATAATTCTACTTCTATTTTCAAAATTCAAGCCCTTTCCTCTTTTTTTTTTTAAATCGAGAGATGATGGTTATAAGAATGTTTTTAAAAACAATCGAAAGCTTAATGCTTGAAACTAGACATCAATAACTTATATATATATATATTCATACAACATTATACATATATCAAATAATCAACAAAGCGGGCATGTAGCATCTAGTCCAAGTGTAAAAATAAAAATTTAATTAAAAATGCTTATCAATCTTGCTCTGTAGTTTCATTCTTTTACATTCATTTTACAGGCACTAGTATTTGAACATCCTAATATGGATAATAGAAGTATAACAAAAGAAATCAGATATACAGAATCATTTATAAGTTGGGCAAATTTTTTTTCAAATTATTGCTTATCTACCGGATTTGATGCATAATCACTTCTGAAAATGTACGCTTATTTTATTTAGTTCTTTTAATTAGCCTTGCACAAGATTGATGACAACAATTGCATGACGAGATAAGAACTTTGGAATCCTTTTTGATCCCTAGCGAATGATAGTAAAATTATAAAATTCTCCACTATACACAACAACTACCTTTGATTACTGACGATGAACCTCGTAATTTTCCTCATCATAGATAATAAGGAAGACAATAAAACGGAAAACCCACATTCGTCCGCACGCGATGAATTCAATACTCGGCATTCCTCAATCGCCTGGTAAATTTTACGAATACTTCTGAAGACATTAGTAGAATTATAATTAGAATTTTCAATACAGCAGACATTGTTGCCGTTACATCAACTGGCTTTTTATGGCCTCTTTTACACCTTGGAACAGTATTAAATGCATTTATGAACTATTTTTAGAATTGTATTCTTTTACTTTACTACATTTAATCTGCTTTTAATTTTTGTTTTCTATTAAACTAAACGCGATCTCTGAGAATCAATGGAAATTTGAAATGGGATCAGGAATGGCAATGTGCTGGTATGCCTACTGTTCAGCATAGCGTTGGAAAAGGTCATTCAATCAAAGATATATTTCCCTTTGTATGAATCGAAGGTTCACACAAAGGGAAACATTTTTTTTTTAAATCTATGCAAGTTTTTGCATTTGCCGATTATGTGGATATTATTGCAATAACGTCCTCTGATCTGAAACATTCCTTCTTATCCCTGGACAAGAACTCAGGTAAAATGAATCTTACTGTTAACTAGGAGAAAAATAAATACATGCAATCCCTAGGGAAATAGACTTTGCGCCTCACCTACAAATTAGTACTTGAACTTTACAAAATTTGATAGCTTTTTATATCTGGGTTCCACTGTTAACATTAAAAACAATATCACATCTCACGGAGGAAAATTGGTGTGGCTGATACATGCCTTTACGGGTTGACGAGGAATTTAAAAATTGAAATTAAATTAAATTAAATTAAAAGGTAAACTACACTACTAATTTATAAATGTCTAACAACTAGTCCTATACTTATATAATCACCAGGAACTTGGACAATGATGCTCTTGGTGTCTTTAAGTGTTGCATACAAACAGCCATTTTTAGAGGAACTAAAGCTGGTAGCATTTGGAGTAGACACTCAAATTTAAAACTCTATCACGCAACCAGGGAACTAATCATTGTTAAATATATAAAATTCCAAAGAATTAAATTTCTGGTAGCGTTATTAGAAAGAATAATGAACGTTCACCAAAAAAAAATTTTTGGCCAACCCACACCACTGAAAAAAGAACTGACCCACCTGAGGATGGGTCGACAGGCCTAAAAAGAGATTTCGCTACCCTAAGAGTGACTATTTAGAAGACAATGGTTTAAAAAAAGAGAGACTTGGAGGAAAATTCTTGAGAACGTCAAGGAACACTGCATTGAAGAAGAAAATAAAACTGGATTTTAGTTGTGATAAGGCTTTCACTCGAATGTCTGACACAAAAGAATAAATGGAATTTCTTTTCCTTAGATGCATACTAATACCCAGAAAAAGTTTCTTCAGTTTTATCAAAGCATTTATCGCAACAAAAGTTTAGAATAAACAAAATTGACTACTGCGATTATTGAAAAATCGGATTCTCATACTCATTTTTTAAATTTTACTTTTTGTTACCTTTGTTATGCAATATTCAGTTTACACTGAAGATTAAGTGCCCTTTTTAAATTTCATGCAGATGCCCGCATTGTTACACAATCCATTAATTCTATGGCCTTTCACCTAACTCCTGTTGAAACCGAAGAAAAAACAACATGAGCTACAAAAAGAGAAAACAAAATAAAACCACGCTTAATAACTCAAACACTGCGACCGTAATTACTATGCACGGTTCCAATATTAATCATGCAACCGCTATTTGTGATAAATCAGCCAAAAACAACTCAATTTTTCTCCCTCTTCATCATCATCATCATCATCATTCGAATGAGCCACTGGAGCGTTGCCAAAACCCAGAAGGGAAAAAAGGCAAGAGAACGGTCATTTATTTTTGAGGAGGACAGGTGGAAAAGAGAAGTGATTTTTTTTCCATATTTTTTCCCACTAAACATTGTGATTTAGAGAATGCGTTGTTTTTCTCTTCGGGAACAATTTTATAGTTTGTCTATTTTAACGAGTGAGTTGTTGAAATAGGATCTATAGTACGGCAAAAGCCTTTGAAAGGTAAGCTGATACAGAAGAAAATACGATACATATGGGGCTCACCCACTTCCGAGCAGAAAAAATGAAAACATATACACTCATATTTTTCCTTTTTAGAGATTTTGTAAAAATCGGTAGAAGATAAATTTAGCGTAATTCCACTACATACTTTAAAAAAGTTGTAAGATAGAAAGAAATCCGAAACAAAAATAGAAAAATTTGGAATCTAAATTGCAATTTTAATTATTTTAAGTATAATAATAATGTTATGAAAATGAAAGATTAGAGGATTCTAACGTAGATATATTATAATATAACTGCAAAGCATAATTTATAATTTAAGAATGTGTGTGATATGAATATTAAGGTGGATCAAAAATTTTTTTAGAGAAATCAAAAAGTACCAATGCGGAAAAGATGTTCTTTGGTATACACATGAAGGCAAAATTAAACTTTACTTTTTTTAAGTACTGCCATAAAGGGGATGACGTTTAAGTATTTAAGCTTTTTTAGTGTAAAAATCAAAGTAATTTTTGTAAAAGAGGTATTTTAAATTTTTTTAACATTTATTTCGATGAAAGGACACGTACTAAATAGTTACAAGAAAAAACATTAAGTACATTTAACGCCTTTTTTTTAAGTAAAAAAAACTTTTGATGAAATGTCAGTGCACCTTCAAGAGGAAAACGGAAAAAAGCTTAAATTGGACTGACTCGATGATGCGGGGGGGGGGGGGAGATCTCGGATTATGAAATGTTGTGATGTACATTGTATTATTCAGTACTCACTTATCAATTATCATCGCTTTTGGCTAATTATATCGAAGGGAAAAAAAATGTAATTTTTTTCCTTTTTTGAAAATTTCACTCTTTTGGGACAATTTTAAATTTTGAAATCAATTTTAAACATATTTTCTTTTGATCTCCATACCATAAAACATATTTCACGCATAGGTACGGTTTTATTAATAATAATATTTTTTTGTAATTTTTTTTCTCTATATAACCATGTTTCAACCTAATGAATATATATTATAACTTAATGAATGAACATATATATGAATATAAAATGTTTGAATGTATGTAACTAATATATTATCATTATTATTATTATTGAACTAAAATATTATCTTTTAAGAAAATTTTAATATGTTTCTTCAAGTACTTTATAGTAATAAATATATTAATATTTCTTCACTTCAATGTGATTAAATTAACTATTTAACAGGCATAAAAGGTAAACCGTATTTTAACGGACCGATGAATGGAATAATTTTATCGCTCATATTTGTAGACATAAGAGCTTTTATAATCCTCATTGTCTGTTCAAGTTAAATATATCATTTTTCACATTTAATTTATGAATAAGTATAAAGACCCTAATTGCATTATTTTTGTAAAATTATTACTTTAGATCATGCTTTCCTTCACGAAAAGTCAAGTGAAAATGGCTATTATATTGATAATTATAATAAGAATAGAAGTTATTTTAAGGAATAGAAGTTAAAAATTAAGGGTGTCTAATGGTACTTAAATTATTACAAAGTAACTAATATTTAAAATAAATGTGTTTTATTTTTTGAAAAATGTAACAAAAAAAATAAAGTAAACCATGGTATATTTAAAAAAGTTAGAAAATTTATCAGCAACATACTGATGAACAAGTACATAAAATATTCCTTATTTATATTATTATGAAAGATTTTTGACTGCTATTTTATTCGTGATCTTGTGAATATGGAGGATATGTGACAAATGTTTGGCAATTGAAGAAAAAAATCTTCAATATTCTACCAATTTTGTTATCTTTAGAAAAAAGTGATAGTTATTAATGAGTCTAAGATTTTTGGGAGTGGATAAGGTTGTTGTTTTTTTGAGTAATACTTAGACGTTGACATTTTACAAGATGGATGCTCAACAATAAAAAATGAATCGTGTAAAAGCAGGACTTTTTACAAAAGAATTCCAAACTTCTTTTTCAAATAACTATTCTATTACAGTATTGCACAATTCTGATAAATTCATTTAATATAACGATTAAGAAAAGAAGGTAAATAAAAATTAATTTCTTCAACGAGTTTATCTTTTTCTTTATAACTATAACTTCTCAAAGATGCATTTCGAAGCGAAATTTTTAACAAAATTCATTTTTAATGCACGTCAAGGTGTTACATTTTGATAAAACAAAAAGGCGAATGTTTATTTAAAAACAGATCAAGAGCCCTTGTACTTCAAAAAAATTCCGTTGCATATGTGCAGCTTGGTTATTTATAAAAACGTCTTTTTTATAAAACAGAATATTTTCCCCTTTTAAAGTTACCGTTGTAGATTGATAACACTAGAAAAAATACTAAGTGCCTAAATGTAATTAAAGAAAAATGTAAGCAACGTGCTTATGTTATATTTTGTTATATGCTTAGATATATGTTGCATTATATGAATCTAATAACTTAAATTAATGTTTACTCAAAATTAGAATCTTATTTAATTGAAATATCTAATTCATACATCAGAATACCTTATTTCAAAACGCGTCTCTCTCTCTCTATATATATATATGCTCTCTTTTTTCTAAAAATTAAAACTTTACTTTGATAGATTTGTTAGTGATTCATCATTACAAGGATTCGACTTTGATTTTTTGATAGACTTTTTGGAAATTCTAAGCCAGAGAATATCATAATGGTTTACAAGTGCTTTACTATCCGTTTGAAACTATTTCGTAAAATACTGATATAATTTCTAAAAATAACCATTGTTTCCCATCACTTGAACACGCGATTATATTTTGTATAGTATGTTTTTCCCTGTTTAGCCTTAAGTATTTAAATCTTGTATTTGAATAATTTCCTTTATTGTTTTTTTAACTTTTGAGTGAAGTGAACACTCGTAATAACTATACTGATGTTCAAAAATAGACGATGATGTGATCAGTATTAAAAAGTCCTTTTTTTTGCCGCAATTACAATTCCATGATCAAAATGAATACCATCTCATTATTTTACCAATATTAAGAATTGTCAAAGCATACATAAACCTATTATTTATGTAACCGTTAATATCATGTTTCAAAAACGATTCGTCACTTCTAATGTCACAGCTGACATCGGAATTGATACCGACCTCGCCACTTTTCCATACAGTGTCGTCTTCCGTGCCATCCAATGCATTTGATTTCCAACATTTTTTTAAAAGAGGTTATTTAAGAAGAATGTAAAAGAATGATTAAAGACTTTTATGAACATTTACAATCAAGAATTATATAATTTTGTCTACGCCCTTGACGCAAATTTGTTTCATCTGTGTCAAATTTTCAGTGGGCGTTGTTGTCTTTCCTTTTTTTTTTCTGTATATAAAAAAAAAAATGAGTCTCCCTCTTCATATTTGCATCATTGTGAACTCGTCTTGATACTATTACCGGAATCTCTTTGATGTTTAGGAGATTAAAAGGAAAGCGTATACAAAAACATTTTTTAATACGAACAAACAAAGATGCTTAGGATAGACTAAATACTAGAGATAAGCTGCGGAATGGGATAAATGCAAGTGGCTAGAATGGACGGCTACGTTTTACCTTTTGATAGTTAAGGTAACGTAATTTCTCCCGACCAACAATTGTTTTTCCTTCGATTCTCAGCCGCACCCGATTTTCAGTAGCATTAACACTGGAAAAGTAGGGCAGCTTCGATTCGAGTAAATACGGTATATGCATATAAAGGAAAATAAACATGATGATCATATTAAACATATTACAATACTGAGAATGGAAAAATTCTGAAAAATCAAGAACAGCAAAGTAATACAAATATATAATGTACAGTAAATTGGAAAAAATGGAAAATTATTATATTCATGAAATCTGTCACCGCTTTAGAGAAGCGACGAAGGGCTAATTGGGCCTTATGGAACTCCACAACCATCTTCTTCAGCAAAAACTTTATTTATAATAGTGCAAGAAATGTTGTGAAATATAAACTATGACTGAGAAAAAACTTAAGTCTAAAATTTACATACGCAATTATTCACTAATATAATGAAGAATTAAACTAAAAAGAATATTTGTTGTTTTTGTGGAATAAGTAACAAAAAGATACACTCAACATAAAATCCAGAACTTGCGAATTATTTTATTTTTTTTTTTAAATTTATACTATGTGTACGTATTTTTAACAAATAATCATGCAGAGATGAAAATCTAAAGGGAACAAAAATACATCTTATATGTATCCTATTCAATTATTTCTGGTATCCAAGAGAGACAGAAATGTTTAGGAAACAAAACAAAGGAACATCGAACAAAACTAGTCGTAATATTTTTCCTTCCTCTCCGCCAAGTCTTCCTGAAATTTTCATTCTGCAGCTATAATAAAAACTAGCCAATAGGAACAAACTAAATATCATTCGACGAAACTTTAAGCACATCTCTGAATGTATATTTCAGCCTGATAATGCTCCCATCCCTACATGAAACTGCCCGGAACATCGTCTTAATGGCAGAAACATGTCAGTTTTCGGATGCTTTGGATCGCGAATAAGCCCCATAGAGAACTCTGGAAGAATCGTGCTGCGTATAGTAACCGGAATAAAAATGGATATTTTCCCGCTCAAGCATTGGGAGGAATATTGGAGAGATATTGGAATGTGTGGGGCAAAAAAAAATATATATATATATTTCTATTCAAGTTTAATCTTTTAAAATATATCTTTTAAGTTTTTATCTTTTTAATAAAATTTTCTGCCCATTAGTCAATGAAAATATCTGCGATGAATATCTCTGTCATATTAATTTAATCTTTAAAGAAAAAAAAAATTTTATACTGGAACTTTGTTATGTAAAATAAAATTGAATCTCTCGTGATATTAAAGATTGAGAATATATATTTTCTTGTGGTTTTATTTTAATTCTAAAAAGTGTACTTCAAGTGCTTACTTAAATTGCTTGAATAATATCATGAATATTCAATATAACAAAGTATACAGGGTAAGAAAAATTCACTATTGTATGATATGTTTTTAATTTTGGCATGTGCATCTTTTTAGAAAGATAATATTCAGGAGATAGGAGTGAAAGTGATGCAGGGATTCATACTGATAGATTGCTTTAATCTCAATCTAATCAAACAATTATTATTTACAAAACCTGGTAAGGCTATAAATAAAATTAGTTTCCAATATTCGTTTATCCTGACATCTTTACAGCAACTTAAATTTTCAATAAATTTTTGTAAAAAACGAAAAATAGTGTAAAATGGTCTATCGATATCAAATTTTATGAAATTCAAATGAATTTAAAATGAGAACTAATATAAGAAGTGAGTAATTAGTTATATTACACCTATACTATAAAATTTTAAATGCGTGCACGAACCTTTAATTACTCTAATTGCCCTATGCAATGATTTTTTTCCTACGATTTCAATCCACATCCGATTTTCAGTAGCATTAACCTTGGTAAAAAATTGCGGCTTAGAATCTAGTAAATATGCTATATATAGTGCCGTGGGTAGCCTAGTGGTTAGAGCATCAGACTCCAGACCGGAGGGCTTGGGTTCGATGCCCGATGCCACTAGATACCACCGAGTATAGACGGAGTACGTGCTCGTTAAATCAGTGGGTCTGAAAGTCTTGTGGTCGGTCGCAGCAGAAACCATGAGTGCAGGGGGCTGGAGAATATTTCCCTCCCCTTCAGTTCCATGCCAAAATTGTGGAGGTGGAGATAGGTGGCGTCGCCATCTATCATTAAGAAGTCCAACCTGTCTCACAGGTCACAGGCAATGGCAACTTTCATTCCTTCCCTGAGGGAAGGACACGACAAAA